>CM066741.1:33610714-33728214 GCA_033961575.1 Aselliscus stoliczkanus
GAACCATACACCACCCACCGGCAGCTCAGCTCAAGTCATCTTCAATCTAGTTGCGGAGGGTGCAGCTCACTCGCCCATGTGAGAATTGAACCGGCAGCCTTGTTGTTCAGAGCACATGCTCTAACCAACCGAGCCACCAGGCTGCTCATAAGATTTTTTATTTTTAAATCAAGAATGCATATACATTTGATCATCACCCTTTCATCATCTGTGTAGGCGATCACACAGCTTTCCTCTTTTAGTTTCTTCATGTGGTGATCTCCACTGATAGATTTCTCAAAGCTGAGCAAACTGCCTTACACAAACAGGCTTTCCTTGGTCTGGGCGCACTTCAGACATACGTATTATATTGCATTCGAATTGTAGTACTTTATTTAAGAATTTTGCGTCTAAGTTCATAAATGACATCGCCCTACAGTTTATCTTTTGGTGCTGCCCTTGTCCAGTTCAGATACCAGAATATGGCTTAATGTACAGAATGAACTTGAAAGCATTTGGTCGGATCTGTGCTCCAAAACAGTTTAAACAACCTAGAAATTATCCAGGTTTGTTGCGTTTGGGGGAGTTTATTTGGCTGCTTTTAACTTTTTTTCCTATGAGGAAACAGTACGAGGTTTCTTTTTGGGGTGTTGAAAAATGTTCTAACCTTGACTATAGCTGCACCCCACTGTCAAAATACTAGACCACTGAACTGTACACTTTAAATGGGTGACCTGTAGGGTTTGTGAGTTACAGCTCAATAAAGCCTTTGTCATTTTAAAAGCCTTTTAATTGATTGCTAGGTCTTCTCTGATTTCTAATGTTCAATGTTGTTCCTTCCTTTGATTTAAAGTTTATCGTGATTACTCGTTTTTTAAGTTGTTTCCTTGACCATGCTTTATTTATTCATCCCTTCTTCTTTCTCAAGGAATATTTTGTTCATTTTCTACCTTTTCGAGTTGCCTGACAGCAGCACTATAGTATAAGTTTTCCTGTTGGTACCACTGACTGACAGTGCTTTTATTGCGTTAATTCTAAATAGTTTGTAATTTCATTTTTGCTTTGCTTTTTAATCTAAGCATTCCTTAAACTGATGTTCTTAACTTCCTTGGTGACTAGACTTTTTTCCTTTTTTTGCTACCCTTTTATCGTTAAGTTCTAATTTTATGGTATGAGAGCATGTGGCCTCTAATTCCTACTTTTTACAATCTGTTAAAAAATTTTAAGTAATTTATTATAATACAGGCATAGTTTGGGGATGTGTGTTGTGGGCTTGAGTGTGTGTATGTGTGTATTTCTTCTCAGTTTGTCCCGTTCAGAATTCATTCACATATTTGTGTGTCTGTGTATGTGTCCTGAATATAAACTATTATATTCAGGGCCAGCTGAGTGGCGTGGTGGTTAAGCGCTGGCTCGGGAAGCCAGCAGCCGCGGTTCGGGTCCCACATACCAGGGCCAGTGACACTGCCCTCAAAAAAAAAAAATTATATTCAGTCACGTGCTTCCCATTGCACGTGGATGTTGTGCTTTCCCCCTTGTGGGGCTCTGTGAGTCCTGCTTTGATCGGGTCTCTCCTGCTTGCCAGCCTTCCACAGTGCCCCCCCTCAGCTTCCCACGCTTTCCCTTGGTGCCCACACACCATCCTTCCCCACCCTCCTTTTGCAGTGCTCCTGGGCACCTCTGCACCCACTCCTCCCAGCTCCCCTGGGTATGCCCACCTCCCACACCAATACCCCCGCCAAGCTTGCAATGCTGCCCCTCGCCTCTCCTGCGCCTCCTCCCAGCCTCCTGTGGTGCCCGTGGTGGGAGAGGGCACCCCGCCTCACCAGCTGTTAGAACCCAGGCTCTGTTTAACTCAGGCTGCTCCTACGCCCTGAGCCCTGGACACGGCTGTTCTTCCTCCCAGCCGGCCTGCACACGGTGCCTTCTCATGCCCAGAATCCCAGGGTTGGTGGCCCCCGCGCGGAAGGGCATGGCCTGATGACCCTATCCGAGAGGCACCCCACCTCTGCAGCCCTTTCTCTTGGCATTCTGTCTGTTTTCCTCCAAGTATTGGCATTTCCTCAGCATTCCCTACTTGGCAGAACAGCACAAGGGGAAAGGCCACCTCTGTGCTGTGCCTTGTCATTCAGCCAGGGCCTGGCGCCAGTGCTCGTGGGAGTGGATCAGTGAGGACCAGAGGGAAGTAAAAAAACCATTGGGGGATTTTTAGCAAACAATGCTGTTTTAGAACTTTTTTTTTTTTTTTTGAGGGCAGTGTCACTGGCCCTCACATGTGGGACCAAACCGGGGCCACTGGCTTCCCAAGCCAGCGCTTAACCACCGCGCCACTCGGCCGGCCCTTAAACAATGCTGTTTTAGATTAATTACAAGAAAATGCATTATTGGTTTTCAAATGCCTCCTCCTGTTTTGTTTCATGTGAGGCTGCTTGTACAATGAAATATTAGAGCATCAGGCATTTGTTTAAAAATCCTTTTTATGACCTCATGCTTCCCATTTATTGTGCAAAAGTCTTAGGCTTACTTTTACACTGTTCTGTGTTTTTAAAGGAAAGCATAACAGCATTTTCAAATGCAGATCAGTATAATGCATTAAGTATTTTGTCTGAAACTAAAAGATGCTGTTTTCCCTTTTAATATATTAAATACTAAAATTGAATATTAAATATTAAAATAGTTAATATTTTTTAAAGACAAAATACTAATAGATTCTCGCCATAAAGGCGGCAAGCCGTACATAAATTGGAATAAGCTGAAATGCTTTTTCGCTCCGCCTCCCACGCCCCGCGGCGCACATGATCATGTCACTTTATGATGGTTCGGGCCATTTGGTGCAAATATGTACGTTGGTACGTGCACAAACGTAATTTTATTTTTATTTTATATATATTTTTTTGAGGGCAGTGTCACTGGCCCTCATATGTGGGACCCGAACCAGGGTCACTGGCTTCCCAAGCCAGCGCTTAACCACCACGCCACTCGGCCAGCCTACTGTAATTTTATTTTTAAACAGGCTTACGCGATGTACTTTTGTCTGTGACATTTCCGCTGCTCAGTGATATTATTTTCGACAGTACTGTGGAAGGTTATGCCCAGAGGCCCTCATACTTCCAAAGACAGCCGCGTGCCCTTTCTGCCCCCACCCTGTGTCCAGTTTACCTGAGAGGCGGTTAGGCCGTCCCCATTGTTTCGTATCACAGGCATGACCACAATGCGTATGCGTCCTTGTCCTTGCTTTTGGTAAACTTGAAAATAGCGGGATAATAATTTTATTATAAAGAAAACAAGTATAACACCATCGCTGTACTATGGAGTGAATTAAAATATGTGTCCTCCTTGGTATTGGCAGGAAATAGAAATTCAGGTGGAACATTGCCTAAACGGTATGTATATATTTAACTCATTTTAGTACATGTGCAGGCGAAGATTGAACTGTGCTCTTTCATATTTTTGTACAAAACTAATAGCGACTGCCGTGCAGTGATGATATGTGATGATGCCTAGTTTCACTGAGCACCAGGCACCCCTCTGAGTACCTTACATACCTTCATTCATTTACTCCCGACAACCATAAATAGGAGACAGGAACTGTTTTTATCCCCATTTTACAGAGAAGGAAACGGAGACCTTGAGTGTGAAGTAACTTTTACCAAGTCCTGGAGTTAGCAGATGATGGCACAAATTGCAACCTGTGCTCTTAACCCCTAGGAAATCCCTGCATTTCTGTTTGACACAGCACTTGAACTTTAGAAACAACTGAAAGAGAAGAGCAGGATGAGAAGCACTGGGCAGTAGAGGTAAAGCACAGATCTTGTTTATTTTTGGTCCCAGTCAGTCTTTGGCTCCATGGAGAAAACTCACCTGTATAGAGATTTTTCATGGAAGCTAAACCATGGTTGTTACTTCACAACAAAGGGCTGTGACCACACCTGGGTTTTTCTGACCCGAAATCCTTCCTAGATGCATCACACTGTAGGGACCCTGTGGCTTGTCCTTGTCAGCTGCAAAGCCTGGCTGTCCCTAATCCTGCTGTGACCTGCAATCTAATTGGACTTTCTCTAGTCTCTGGCCAGGCTTTCTATGTACTTGTACCCTCCCCTCACCCCCCTACCCCCCCCAACAGGGGAAAGTGTGGCCTCAGGAGACCTAACACCTGGGCATGCGTTCTGATGGCAGGCTGCCACCTTCTCCTTCCAGCTCTTTGTAGTTCTGACTGGAGAGTTTCATCCCAGCCTCTCCCCTGTGTGTGCCCCCAAGTCTGACACTTGCTTTCTGGTAGGTGAGCCAGGGTGCAGCACCTCTCCCTGAAGTAATGAGCCAAGGAGTTTCATAGAACCCAGGAGAACAGGTGATAAAAGACAAAGCACTTGGTAGCAAAGGAAAAAGTACAATGTACTTGGGAGTTATCATTTCCACCTTCTCCTAGGAGATGTGGAAGGGATAAGGATTTTGTCGGGAGACCGTCTCCTCCCTTGGTATGGCGAAGTATCTCCTGAAGAAGGCTTGTAGTGGTTTGGGAAATTATCAGACTGTGAGGTCTGGTTACAGCCATTATTAAAAATGAAAGTATAGACAATACAGTTAAATACATTATGTTAAACAACAAAGGTAATATATCATCAAAACTCACCACTTTTTTAAAAAATCTGTATTTTACTATTTTCATGATTTGGAGGTTATTTATCTGTATTGTATCCTTATGGTAGAAATACTGTATAATATATTAGTCAGGGTTCTCCAGAGAAACAGACCAGTAGGAGGTATGTATATGTATGAAATCTGCCATTGGCAAGCTGGGGACCCCTGAGAGCCGGTGGTCTCATTCAGTCTGAGCCCGAAGGCCTGAGACCTACATCTCATCTGTCCAGCCCAAGGGCAGAAGATGAGATGAGATGTCCCAGCTCAGCAGTGAGGCAGGAAAAAAAAGTTGCAGATTCCTCCTCCTTCCGCCTTTTGTTCTATGCAGGCCCTCCGTGGGCTAAGCAATGCCCTCACATATTGGGGAGGGAAATATACATTACTGAGTCCATCGATTCAAATGCTCATCTCATCCAGAATCTCCCAGAAACAGTGCTTAACCTGGGTACCCTCTGGCCGATCAAGTTGAAACAAATTTTTCCTGAGAAATGTGTAGGTTCACATTTGTAAGAAATAATAGAGAGAGATCTATTGTACTTTGTCGAGCTCCCCCCAGCAGTAACAATATCACAAACATCATATTGATGTTGTTACAATCAACCCATCTGATTCTGATTTCCCCATTGGGACTTGTGTTCATTTGTAGGGGTGTGAGAGTGTGTGTGTTCAGTTTTGTGCAGTCTTGTAACCTGTGTAGGTTCATGTACAGATGGTACCAAAAACATGTACACACATTCTAAGAATAGAAAAAACTGTATTAATATATACCAACAATAAAAGATGGATACAAGTCACATTTGACTTCTGCAATGACAAGAGGTGCTCAAAGGGGTTACTATCAGCGTCAGACACTTCTGATGATGGCAAACTACTGCTTGGCGTTGACCAAAGTGTCCACTTGTATACATTTGTTTGGCACGAAAGTTAAGATACTGAATTATTTCAACACAACAGGGATCCCTCAGGTGGGTCTTTTTATAAAGACCCACTTCCCTCCTGCCCTGTCCTTAACTCCTGGCAATCACTAATCTGTCTACCATTTCTAAAATGTTGTCATTTCCAAGGTGTTATATAAATCGAATAATACAGTATGGAACCGTTGTGAATTGGCTTTCTTCCTGCAGCATAATTCCATGGAGAGTCGTCCAAGTTGTGTGGGTATCAGTAATGCATTGCTTTTAATTGCTGGATGGTGTTCTGTGGACCTTACGTATGACAATTTGAACCAAATGCCGGTTGAAGGCCATCTGAGCTAACCGGTTTTTGGTTACTATGAATAAGGCTGCTGTGAACATTCAGGTACAGGCTTTTGTGACTATCTCTTTCTTTCCAAAGCCTGTTAGAATTTTTCCTTGAGGCCCATAGCTGCGTTTATTGCCAGTACACGATTCTCAAAATTGAAAGCATCCAGTAACCAAGCCAACACCAATTATGTAGCCACAGCACTCCGAAGAGCCCTGCAGTAACCAGGGCAACCTGATTTATCCCCATCGTGATAAATAATAAATGATGAGAGGGTATGGCCTCAGGGTGGACTGCTGGGAAAACGCCTGGCTTCAAAGATGAAGAAAAACATGGCTGAAGGTCCACAGCTTCTCTGGACATCTTGTCAGTCATCATCTCATCTCCTTCCCAGCCCCACTGATGCCGAGAGGCGTAGCTTTTATTCTCCTCATCATGGATCAAGGATAGCCTTGGTCTCTGTTGGCGTCACAGCAAATTTAGCATTTGTCTGCTCTTTGTGGCTTGTTGCGATTACACAGAATTTTCCCCTTGGTGGCAATGCCATTCTGTTTACATTCATCTTCGTGTGAATTTGCCATTATCATCGGTAAACAGATTTCATGGCCAACGCTGCCATTTGAATGTTGATTCCAAACCCCAAAGTTCCCTAGCAAAGGCAACCTTCCCAGCAAAATAAAAATTGGTGCGTTTAAAGTTAGCCAACGATGGTTCCATACAAATACTTCTCAGTCCCGTGTCCATTCATTCATTCTTTCATTCATCGGATCAATACATTTTTACAGAGGCAGAGCCGTGTGTCTGGCATGCTGTAGGTGCTGGGGACATGCCAGTGACGAGACAGACAAGTCCTGGCTCTGATCCCTCCTCGTGGGCAGCTCACATTCTAACAGGAGAGGTCGATGACAAGCAGAGGTGACAGTGTTGGACAGTGGGGAGCGCTACAGGGAAAGACGCAGGAAGGGGTGATAAGGTGTGGAGCATGTGACACGGGAGCTGAGGCCTGAGCGATGCAAGGAGCAGAGAGAGGAGGGGTGCTGGCGAGGGGGCAGCAGGGACAAGGCCCAGGCTGTGGCCGTAGCTGGCGCCCTGTGGGTGGGGGCGAGGCACTGGGGCTGAGGGTCTGGCACCTGCAGCATCACCTCTCGCTGTGTATCCACTTGGCCTCCACGAGCCTCGGAGAGCTCAGACCGAGACTTGTCTTCCCTGGACTTGACGCCTGCCTTTGGATTGACATCACTGTCCTGTCCTCTGGTGGGTTTTCTGATGCGACTTCATGGCTGGGGCACTTGGTGACCCTTCACTGTGTCTCCAGCTACCTGTTAGGTGACATCCCCACTTTGCTGTACAGAGACCCGGAGAAGCTGTGGGTGGAATTGATTTGCCCCTCCCCCCCACCCACACATACAATCGCTCCCAGAAAAGTACCAGGAACTTGAAGGTTAACCATTGTCTGTCCCGACATGTGGTTTCTGACATACCATCTCTTCCTCCTTGGGAGGCCCCCAAATATCAGCATGTGTAGAGTTTTCCCACTTGGGTTGGACTCCTCTGTTCCTCTGAGCCTCGGGCTGGGGACAGAGCAGGGAGGGACCCTGTGGGGACAACCTCAGACTTAATCTACTCCTCTTTGGGACTTCTCCACCTGCTGGGTCGTCTGACCACGGGGCCCTCTCCACATGGCCTGTTCTCTTTCTGCTGAGAGGGATGAGGCCTCCCCCTGCACAGGCTGGGGAGGAACCCCAACATCCGGGCGCTTCAGGGTCAGCCTCTCAGGTAACCCTCTGTCCCCTCCTATCTGATATGTGTGGCCTCTAGAAAGAAAAATGGTACTTGAGACCATTTTCCAGGGTGTTGGCAGCCATCGTGATGGTGCTGATTCAGCCCTTGAGCTTGTGTCTGCTTCCTCCAAAACCCTGTTAGCATGTTAGGAACGGCTTACAAGAAAAAGGGAGTGGGGATGGAAATGACAGGCGTCCATGTGGTGGAAGGTAGAGAGCAGGCGGAGGAAAAAACAGAAGCCCGCAGGCTGCTGGGAGCTAAGCGAGATGCAAACTCACTCCAGCCGGGACTGGATGCCTTGTCTGGAGGGAGCGGCTCCCACCCAGGCCTAGTGAGCCTGGAACTGGAAACTTTTCAAAAAAAGCTAAGAGCTGAGATTTGATGTTCACCCCCAAGATTAAAAGAAAGTAAAAATAATCACTGTCCATTGGGCCCAGGGTGACCAATGGGCAGCCTGCCCCAGGTCCTTCCTCCCTTGGTTCTTTGTCTGATTACCCACCCCACCTTATTCGATATTTTCACACCTCTGAAATTGGTGAACTGATAGATCAGAATTTGCTCAGGGCCCTCGAGGCATCTAGTGCTGTAGCAGTGTTTTTAGTTTTGCCTCGAGATACAACACTATGAGCGGTGTTTTTCTCATGTCCACCTCTGAAGGTCAGGAGACCATACAGATGCTTATGTCAGATTCGAGACCAGAAAGAAATTGAAAACTAATAAAAATGTTCGTCTTCATTAGTTGATATCTATGGTCTCGGAAGGAATAAATACCGGTTGACAAGTATTTGTATCTGGAAATGGCCTGACTCCAAGTGGGGCTGAGTCTCAGGGAGTGGTGACCCTACAGCTGAACCCCGAAAGCTAGGGATTGGGGAGAGAGCAAGCTCCCCCCCACCATTCCTGCGCTCCTTCCCACATGTCCCAGTGCGCCTCCTGAGAGTTAGTTGTGTAAAATGTGAGTGGATGTTATTTTAAAAACAAGGACTAAGAGGAGGGAAGGGGATGATCCACCCAGCATACTCAGTCCTCTTCCAGTCCTCTTCTCAGAGAGTGGCCACACACAAGCATTAGAATATTACAAATCTGAGAAGCCATGCAGGAGAGAGTCCCATTTTATTTTATTTTATTTTTTATTTATTTTTTTGAGGGCAGTGTCACTGGCCCTCACATGTGGGACCCGAACCAGGGCCACTGGCGTCCCAAGGCAGCGCTTAACCACCGCACCATTTGGCCGGCCCCCCATTTTATTTTTTGAAACACGATTTTTCCCAAGTTAATTTGACCACGGAGCCCAATTTAGCGTCTTTCCAATTTTTTTGGTTACTCCACACGCTGCTGCTGCGAACATTCTTGCTTGGGTCTTGCCAGAAGAAGAACCCTGCGTGCTCCCCATTTTCCTGTTAACTAGCGCTGTCATTCTTGGCTCTTCTGCATCTCTGCCAGCCTCATAGAGCTCTGCTTTGATTACAGGGCTAAGTGATAAAATTTCAGAGTCTGGCCTAAAAATGCAAGTCTACATAATTAACCAAAGGAGTCTCAGAAGGAGATGAAGGTAACCCATCCCCCCTCCCCCCGCAGCCTCCCCTCCCATCCAGAAGGACAACCTCTAATTCAGGTGATGAGAACATCTCGAGAAGAGCTGTCCCATTTTCCTGTTCAGCAGGGAGGCTGCTGTGAACATTCCTAACTAACCAACTTATGCTGCTCTTGAAAGTGACATTTGAACAAAAAGGTCTTGTAAAAACTCCTAAGAAGGCTGGCCAAGTGGTGCATTGGTTAAGAGCTGGTTTGGGACGCCAGCAGCCCCGGTTCGGGTCCCACATGAGGGCCAGTGACACTGCCCTCTACAGCTAACAACAGCTCCACCTGGAGCTGAGCTGTGCGAGCCCCGGTGATGGTGTGGGCTGCAGCCCACATAGGCTACAGTGAGTGGCGGGCAGCCAGCGTGAGCTGCCAGTAGCCACTGCAAGCATCCATCCAGAAGCCGGGGACCAAGCTGCCTCATCCAGGAAGAGCGCAATGATGATACCAACATGGGCCAATGAAGCGACGTCCTCTGCAACTAGACTGAAGAACAAAAAGACAGCAACTTGTCTGTTCCCCTTCCCCAGTTCCCCAATGCTGTTCCCCTCCCCCAATAAAATCTTTAATAAAATAAAAAAACTCCTAAGACATGGGGCGACCAGGTCGCTCAGTTGGTTAGAGTGTGCATTCTGAACAACAGGATTGGCAGTTGGATTCCCGCATGGGCCAGTGAGCTGTGCCCTCCACAATGAGATTGAAGACAACGACTTGAGCTGAGCTGCAGATGGGCAGCTGGATGGCTCAGCGGATTAGAGCGCGTGCTCTTAACAACAAGGTTGCCTGCATGGGATGGTGGGCTGTGTCCCCCGCAACTAGATTGAAAACGGCGACTGGACTTGGAGCTGAGCTGCACCTTCCACAACTAAGATTGAAGGACAACTTGACTTGGAGCTGATGGGTCCTGGAGAAAACACATTGTTGCCCTATAAAGGTTAAAAAGAAGAAAGAAAGAAAAGAAAGAAAGAAAGGAAGGAAAGAAAGAGAGAGAGAGAGAGAGAGAGAGAGAGAGAGAGAGAGAGAGAGAGAGAGAGAGAGAGAGAGAGAAAGAAAGAAAGAAAGAAAGAAAGAAAGAAAGAAAGAAAGAAAGAAAGAAAGAAAGAAAGAAAGAAAGAAAGAGAAAGAAAGAAAGAAAAGAAAGGAGGGAGGGAGGGAAGGAAGGAAGGAAGGAAGGAAGGAAGGAAGGAAGGAAGGAAGGAAGGAAGGAAGGAAGGAAACCTCCCAAGATCGTAGGACTTGTGGCCATGCCCTGTGAGGACAACCATGAACGAGGACTTGTGATTCTGGCTTGGTGTTCTCACATGACAGTTGTTGTCACGTCCTGCGTGGCAAGGGCAAGTGGGACACGAGAGGGGCGACGCAGATTAAGGAAAAACAAGAGACAGAAGAAAGATAAGAGCGAGACCAAGGGACTCAGCCAAGGACGACTGAGCCCAAGGGACTCAGCCAAAGAAGACTGAGCCCCGAATCGGGTCAGCGCATAGCTTTTATTGAGAATTTTCAAGGAAGCAAACTGTAACAAATCATTAACGGTGGTTTGTAGTTCTCAGGATTTACACAGTCCTCTACTTCCCTGTAAGTGTTCTTTCCAGGGTGTACTGTGACTTACTCTTCCGCTAAAGGATTACCTTGTCTTTATTATGATAATTGCTATGAAACCCAGACTCGGTTTCTGTAAGTCACCTAAAGAATGTTTACTAAAGCTATCTTGACTATCTAGAAATCATCCTAAATTCTAGCAGTTAAACACAATCATAAAACTCACAGTATACTTGAGCTATACCAAAAGACTAGGAGTGGCTGTGTTTAAGGTAAAAGCATCTAAAATCTATTCGTTTGTAAATAACAATACCTAGCAACCAAAAGGGTTTCACACCTCTCTTATCCTACAGAGGGCTGCATCCGTTTCTCAAAGCTTCAGTATCTGCTGCTGCAACAAGGCACTGGGCAAAGGAATTCACACAAGGCTGATTAACAAATCCATGGTCAGCGGATGTCTTAGAGCTGCCTCTTACCCGGAACTCTCATGGCCTGAAGACTTAATCTTTCAGGAGACTATTCACAGTAGGGCCCTTAGGCAAATGCATCAGCTTCTCACAGGCCTGAGTTTTCTGGCCTGAGTTTGTCAGAGGCCTGTGCCTCAGTTTCCAAGGGGCTTGAGTCCCCAATATCTCAGTTCAGGGGTTCCCCACGGAACTACCGCCTGGCTTGGGTTGTCTCCCCACTTTTAGGAGATCTTACCCGTCCTTGGCTGCGTAGTTAGCTCATTGGGGCACCACAGGAACATGTCACAAGTGTAGTAAATATATTGTCTCCTATAGAAGAAAAGGCACATGGGTTCATAGAGGCAGGAGATATTACATGACCAACCATAAGGCAGCACCCCTAATATCCAGTGCTGAGCAGGGCAATGTGGCCTTGTCAGACACTGGGGTGCTGTCAGCTTCCCACAAGTTGTCTCCTTGGCAGGAATGTTGCAAATGGCACCTTGATGTTCTCACGCTCCTTAGATCCTCTCTCTTTCTGGATGACACTCAAGCGATAAAAAATGAAAAGCCTGTGCCTGTGTTAGACTTACTATTTCACAGTTAATCTGAGCATCTGTTGCAGAGGCAACAGCTAAATTACCAAATAGCAAATAGATAGAATCCAATGAAACTACGACTGAAATAAAGGTGAAATAACCGATGACATAAACGAGAAGAAGTTATTATTATTTTTCCCCCCTAAAAGGACAGTGGAGGTAATAAGGCTTGATTGTTTGATTTACATAATAAAACCTACATTAAAAAATCCTACTTTTGGGGGCCGGCCAAGTGGCACAGCGGTTAAGAGCTGGCTTGGGAAGCCAGCGGCCCCCGTTCGGGTCCCACATATGAGGGCCAGTGACACTGCCCTCTTAAAAAAAGAAAATCCTACTTTTTGGAGTTAGAGAACTTTTGCCTTAAGTGTTTCATACACATGCATGCAGACATACACACACAAATAAAACCCTATCTTCTCATCAGAATTGGGGTTTTAAGAGGATCTTACTTCATGTTCCCGCTGGACCCTGTGCAGCGTGTTTCTAAGCAATTAAAAATAGCGTCGCATCTCTGCCTTCTCAGCAGCGTGCCTGCGTTTCCTGCGCAAGTGCCTGCGTCCTAATGTACTTCGTTGCATGGAAAGTGCATTTGATGAAAGCCACGTAGAGTCAAAAAAACAGATGTCAGCTTCAAGGTGGAAATTTAAATTCTAATGAGCTGGGATGGACTCAAAAGAAGAAGCCTACTGGGGTCCAGGCTTCAGGGCAGCTACACGGGCTAGACGGCCACTGGTCAGGCCCCAGCCCTGGGCCCACCCTGCGCCTGCCAGTGGGTGAGGGGGCCCAGCCGGGCTGCCCAGCTCACAGCTGTCAAATACATGCCCGGAGTCGGGGTGATGGCCAGGCCACTGCGCATCAAGTGTAGCAGGCCCTGGTCTGCTGTTGTGATTGCAGAACCAGCTCAGGAGGTGCTGGGTTGCTTTTCGGGGACAGCAGACCAGGAGTCAGGGAGCCAAAGCTGCCACAGGAGGAACTGCGACCTCCAGCTGCGCCCGGAACCAAAGTCTCGCCTCCGCCCCCTCCACACACACGGAACCAAAGGCGCGGACACGACCGGAACCGGAACACTGGAAGCGGAACCGGAACCTTTCCGAAGCAGAGGGTCCGCTGTCCAGGCGGATCAGTGCTGACGCCCCTGCAGAAGGGGCGCTGTGAGCTTCGATGCACAAGCCCTGGGTCAACAACCCTGGCGCCACCTGACCAGCTCTGCGACCTCGGGCAAGTCACTTAGCCTCTCTGAGCCTCCGTTTTCTACTTTGTAAAGAGGTGTGATAATAGAGTGTAAAGCTCTTGACATTCAGTTCAATGTGACGTCATAGTAGCAGTCCTCATTATTCATCACAACACCGTTATTTTGTGCCAACATATATAGTTATATGTGAATATACTGTGATGATTAGGAAAACGTCACTTAGAATATTTGTGTGAATTTAATCCTGAATAAAAGTCATTTTTCCTAGATTTTCCCCGGTGGGTGACATAGGTAATTTCACCTTATGTATAAGAATCTAGACATGTCTAACTTTATCATATGTTTAGAGTATTTGACAAATTTACACAAAAACAATTCTTGCGTGGATAAATTCATCTTCATAATGTATCACAATAACTGAATTGGGTTAGGAATTAACCTCCCTACTGAAAAAGGTGTTCTTCAAAATCTTAAGGTAAAAAAGAATTCATCTATAAATGTCTATTTGACCTATTTTTTTTTTTTTTTTTTGCATTTTTTGTTCATAGTAGTCAAGATTCGGACTGTGAAATTTTTAAAATCCCCAACATTTCCCAAGAAATAAAAATTAGTAGAAAAATCTACCACTAATTATTAATAATAGTTATTGTCATTACTTATTACTCTCTCAGAGAAAATGTTCTAAATCAATGGTGTGCTACATGGTTTCATTTTTTTTTTTTTTTTAGAGAGCGGTGTCACTGGCCCTTATATGTGGGATCTGAACCTGGGGCACAGGCGTCCCAAGCCAGCTCTTAACCACCGTGCCACTCGGCTGGCCCTACATGGTTTCATTTTTAAAGGATCATTTTTTCTTTTCAAAAATATATCAGGGCCAGCTGAGTGGCTCAGTTGGTTAAGAGTTGGCTTAGAGCACGTGCTCTGAGCAATGGGGCCACCGGTTCGATTCCCACATGGGACAGTGATGCTGTGCCCTAGCTGAGCTGTCACTGAGCTGCCAACAGGTGGCAGGATGGCTCAGCTGGTGTAACAACAAGATTGCCTGTTCGATGGTGAGCTTTGCCCACCCGCAACTAAAGATTGAACTCAGCACTTTGAGGTGAGCTGCCGCCTGGATGACTCAGTGGATAGAGTGTGTGCTCTTAACAACAAGGCTGCTGGTTCAACTCCCGCATGGGATGGTGGCTACGCCCACCCACAACTAAGATTGAACACAGCACCTTGAGCTTAGAGGCCACGAGCTGCCGACGGGAGGCCAGATGGGGACTGGCGCCCTCCACAATGAAGACTGAAAAACAACAACTTCGTTGGTCCCCTCCCCCAATTCCCCAACACTGTTCCCCTCCTCCAATTCCCCAATAAAATCTTAAAAAAAAAAAAAAAGTATCAGTGCCTGCTTGTGTGGACATCAAAGCACAAGAAAGCTGAAGTCATCGCATCTGAAATGTAGTCGGGGACTGTGCAGGGGTATACAGAGTGGGTGACTGGCCGAGGCAGGGTCATGAATATACCAAAAAAACGTATATTAAACGTACACAATGTTATGTGTCAAATATATTTTTTGTTTAAAAACACTGCTGAGATTTAGCTATTACTGTATTTTTAGGAGACAGAGTCACAGGTCAAGCCACTGTTGGAAGGACCGGTCTCCTCATCTCCCCCCACCTCCCCACCCCCAGGGTCAGCTCACCTGAAACATTCCTTTTGGGGCTTGTAGGCCACCTGAGGGGTCAACCAGGCCAGGAGGAGCTGGCACATAGGGCCCTGTCACTGGCTTAGTGGGAAAGCTGGGGTGACCTTCCCTAATGACTGGCCATTGCATCCCAAGCCTGGAGGGGACCCACTGCCTCTCTGGGCACAAACAGACACCCCAGTCCCTGGTACTTCCAGAATAAGGAAGAGCCTGGAGGTCCCTAAAAGGGCATGCATGCAGGGGTGCTGCTGCAAATGGCTTTGGACTCCTGGGAAGGAAGGGGGTGTCCCCTGTCATCCACCCCAGAGCACCCCCCCAAATGCTGAGCTCACAGCATGCTTACATCGGGGAGGCAGAGGTAGTGTCCATTGGTCTCGGGCTTTCTTTGTTCATGGCACACTTGTGAATATGAAACATTTGGGCAAAATGTTGAAGAATTAAAACCCTTAAAACTAAGCAAGGCCATGTGGTGGTAATTGTTTTTTTTAAACCCCTCTATTGAGATAGAATTCACCTAGCATACTGCTCACTCACTCAAGTGTGTACAATTCAGTAGTTTTTTTGTGTATCACCATTACGTGCAGCCGTCATCACAGTCAATTTTAGAACATTTTCATCAGCTCAAAAAGAAGCCCCGCCCCCCACCTCCATCCCCAGCCCCAACCAACCACTAATCTACTTTCTGTCTCTACAGATTTTCCTGTTCTGGACATTTCAGGTGAAAGGAATCATACACAGTGTGGTCTTTCATGTCTGACTTCTTTCACTCAGTATGTTTTCAGGGCTGGTCATGTGTAGCATGATGACAGGTGTTCCTGGGGTCTCAGCAGTTCACCCAGTGTCCTGCACGAGGGTGGTCTAATCCATGTCACCAGGGCCCCTGTTTTGTAAACCCTCTGGCGGGGACACTGCAGGACAGTAGGGTCGCTGAGAATGAACAGGGCCAGGACTGGGGGATCCACGCAGTTGGGTTGAGCGGGTGTTTACAGGTTAATGAGAGTGTCTGTCAAAATGGTAAAAGCCTAGCAGTATTCAAAACTGGGGGCGAGTTGTTATACAAACCTATTGTCCAAGTCAACATAATACAGTGAATACCGCCAACAGCTAACTGCGTTTACACTTGACACTTCTATCTTCTTCAACAAATCGGATGCTCGCCCTGACCCCAGGAAGCCGAAGCTCAGACAGGCTCTGTGGCTTGTCCCGGGTCACCCCGAGCTGGCCTGACTGTCCCCTCGGCTTCCTTTTCTCTGTATCTCTGCAGGCTCATCTGCCCCCTGGGCGCCCCTGGGATTCGCACCTCCCTTCCTGAGCCCCCTCCACCCTGCCAGGTTCAGTGTCTCCCCCCCATACACACACACACTGCCTTTCTTTGGGGGAGTATCTGAAGGTCACATATCTGTCCCCTTTTGCTTCTGTGAGAATCATGGGACAGCCCTGTCTTCCTGTTGTATCAGCCCTTTCTCCTCCCAGACAGGCTGAGAGACTATAAATCAGAGGGGCAGGCTGGCTGCTCAATGCTCCAAAGAGATGCATGAAAAATGACTGCACCTTCATTTGCAAAGCTCGGCTGTGTTATTCCCCGTGACCTCCAAGCCGAGGGTCACTCCAGAAATAAATCTGTCAGCCTCCCGCACACCAAGATGCCGAGGTCAGAGAACTCATCAGGAGGTTTCCAGAATTTTTCTTCGAATTCATCACAGACGCAGTGAAATAATGGATGGAAAAGATTTATTTTGATGTCTGCTCCCCTGGGGTCACCGAAGGGTTATTTGACGTGATAAACCATGCTTTCCAGCCAAGCCCCGTCTCTCCCTTCCTTCCCCCCACCCCCGGAAGCTGTCTTGCCATTTACATGTGATCCTTCATTCATTAATACCGAGGCAGAGATACAATCATATGAAATAGTTCCTTGCATACTTTGAAATGTAGGAGAACAGACTAGATCAAGAGCGCTGGACTTTCTCCAGAAAGCAAAAACAACCATCTGGTGCATTTCTTATGGGTTGTTTTTATGAGTGGGTTGGACTCGAAGCCAGGAAAGCCTTTGTGGAAAGCCATTTGGCCCGTGTTCTCCTGGGCAGGGTACCCCCATTGTGGGCACTCTTGGTGCCCAGTGCTCATTCAGCCAACAGGCGGGCCTGTGAGCCTTGCTGCTCTAACTCACCCCCTTTTCCAGAACTTGGAGTCTCCAGTAGAGACACTGATAAGTGGGGGACATGAGGGACTTCATCCCAGCTGCATCTAAACGAGATGGCAAATATTTTAGGTCCTCTCCATGTCCCCAGCTGCTACCTTGTCAGATTCTTTTCATGGCTCATGGTCTATTCCTGCATCGATTTTATTGATTCATGTTTTCATAGAAAATCATCTATTTTTTTTCCAGATTTTCACATTTTCTGGCACAAAGTTATTCCTTGCACATTCTTCTCATTTTTTTCAGCCTCTCTCCATTTGTATTTCTTATTCCTAATTAACTCTTTGCCTATCTCCTGAAAATATTTGTCTTCTGATGGCTCCTGCCCCAGACTGGCTGACCACGTATGGTCCTGGCCTGTGTTTTGTTTTGAGATTGTAGTTTCTGAGATTCTTGATTTGTTTCAAAAGGACTCTACAGTCTATGTTTATGCCACTGTTTTTTTACATTTTTCTATTTTTTTATTGTTTTAACTTAGATTCTTAGTCAAATATGTGTTATTCTTACATGTTTTGAGACAGTTATGGATGAATAGCCTATTTTATCACCACACTTTTTCTTACTGAATTAAAATGCTATTTTTTTCACATACTAAGTTCCTATAGATTACAGGTCTGACTTCTGAAACTTTTTTATCCCATTGAACTCTTATTATTTTTTACTTTTTAGTTAGTTTCAGGTGTGCAAAACAATGTAATACTTAGACATTTCACCCCTTACAAAGTGATAATTCCTCTCCCCCAATCTACTCCCCCTCTGACATCGTATGTAGCTGTTACAATTCCATTGACTCTATTCCCTATGCTGTACTCCACATCCCTTGAATATATATATTAAATTATAGTTGACATTCAGTATTACTCAGCTTCAGCTTCAGGTGTACAGAATAGTGTGGGAGAAGGTGAGGGATTAGAAAGCACAAATTGGGAGCCAAAATATTGCCACGGGGATACGAGAGACAGTTTGAGGAATATAACCAATAATGTGAGGATTTTGTAGGGGGTCAGATGGGCACTTGTCTTATTGGAGACAAGTGGGAGACCACTTCATGGACTTTTTATTTTTAAGCCACTGCTTTAGTGATTTGATTATAGCATCTTGATAATAAATTTTATGTTGGTCAAGGCATCCACCTCTCCCATTATCATTCTTTTTCAAGTGCTTGGGATAACAATAATTTATTATTCAATAACGTCTGTAAAATAATTTTGTCCAGCTCCACCTACTCCATTTGGGTCCTGAATCCCTGTGTGTGTTCATTGGGAAGGACTGGCATTTTTAGGGCTGCAGCTTTGCATTTGGGGGCAGGCTGTGCATCCCCCGGGCCCCCCATTCAGGCAGTATGTATCAGTCAGGGGTCTAAGTTATGAAGAAACCAACTCAAGCCAGTTTTCACTTAGAAGGAATCACTGTACTACCCCAGAGGGCTCACTGGGTCCCCAGCATGGCCAAACCAAGTTTGGAGCCTACCCAGCCAGGAAACGGGGTGAGGGCCCCAGTTCTCCTGCAGAACTGCTTTGAGGAAGATCCCGTCCTCACCGCCAGCCTGACACCCGGCCGTTGTTGGCGTGTGGCTGACCCTGCTGACCACCTCCCACCCCGCTTTGGGCACTGCCTCCCGAACCTCAGCTCCTGCCCACTGTGGAAGCTGTGTGTCAGCTGCTCGGAGGTGGGGTGGCGCAGACCCTGGGGCCGTGGTCTGTGCAGGCCCCGCCCTCCTCCTCACTCCTGGTCTTCAGCCCTCACTTCTCCCTCTCCCCCACAGGGGGCAGATTTGAAGAATCTTTACAGGACAGTCCTGGACGCCCAAGTGGTCCCCTCCCCCACTCAAACACGTGTAGAAATCCAGAAATAAAATTGTAACTATTTTAGAAGATCAAATTAAAAGAGCAAAAATTTAGCATAAATAGGTAAAAGATAAACTCCAGTGGTTTATTCTTTTTTTTTTTTTCCTTTAAGATTTTATTGGGGAATTGGGGGCAGGGACAGCATTGGGGAACCGGGGAAGGGGAACAGACAAGCCGCTGTCCTTTTGTTCTTCAGTCCAGTTGTGGATGACATTGCTTCACTGGCCCATGTTGGTATCATCATTGAGCTCTTCCCGGCTGAGGCAGTCACACGCCAGCCTCTGGACAGCTGCTCACGGTGGCTCACGGCAGCCCACAAAAGTGCATGCCAGCTGCCAGCCAGCCCCACTGCAGCCTACGCTGTCACCAGTGATTCACGGCAGCCCAGCTCCAGGTGGAGCTGCTGTTCACCATCTTAGCTGTAGAGGGCGCAGTGTCACTGGCCCTCATGTGCGATCCGAACTTGCTGCTCAGAGTTAGCGTCCCAAGCCAACTCCTAAACAACGCGCCATTTGGCTGGCCCACCAGCAGCTTAAAATAGATGAAAATGTAGCCATGGACAAAACTCTTAACCTAAGGATATGCTGCCTGAGCTGCAGGAGGCAGTCATTTCTGGAGCCTGACAGGTGGTCCCACTTCAGGCTGCAGGTTGGGGTCAGGCATGCTCTGTGGGTCCCTTTTGCGCTTTAAAAAACACTCGAATTGTATTTTTTCTCTTCATGGGTTTTAATTTTCCAAGGTGTTTTTATTTGTTCGGCATTTAGTGAATGCCTGCAACTTGTCAGCGTTGTGAACACTGTCATGGTAAGATGTGGTGGCTGCCCTCTGAGATCACACAGACACAAGTCACTGCAGCTGGATAGAATATAAGTCTCCAGCACAAGTGAGGCTCAGAGGAGAGGCAAGCAGCTCTGGGGAGGGAAAATCAGACAGGGCCCCAAGGATACAGCAGGATTTGGGTTTTGATGGATGAGTAGGAGTTCGATAAGCCATGAAATGAGACAGGAACTTGCTGACCCCTGTAGCAGAGCATGCCAGGGCACAGAGCTATAATAACCAGTCTCCATGAGTACTTAACAAAAGTAATTTTCCTTTTATTTTACTTTTATCTCTTTCTGTAATTCATCTGTAATTTTCTGTAACTGTCCAGCTTAGGTTTCTTCTGCTTCATTTTTTCCTTTGTCTTAATTGCTTTCAAACTAGGAATCTGAGGTAATTCCCCCTGGTGTTTTCCATGGCTTTAATCAACAAAAATCATTACGTAAAGAAAACTAGAGTGGGGGGTGGGGGGCTCTGAACGGAGGCATTGGCCGGTGTTTGTACAGCTCAGGCATGCACACCGGGGCTGAATGGCGTTTTAATTGTGAGATCTGTCTGTTCCTCTGTCTAGATTAAGTTTGACAGTGTGGAGGTGTGTGTCTGCTGTGAAATGCAGCACCGGTCGTCCGGCTGCGGCAACCTGGGCGAGACGCTGAAGCTGAACCCACTGCAGGAGGACTGCGACGCCGTGAGGCTGACATTGAAGGTGATGGCCAAGGGCACTGCTCATGCCTGCATCTCACCCCAGGCATGGCAGGCACGTTAGGAAGATTTTACTCACACACATGCCCCGCTCAGTTCTTAATTCACCGAGAGAGGTTCTGTACATGAAAGGGTCTCTCTAGAGGATTATAGATTTTTCACTAAAAGTGCTGCTTTTTCTGGGTCTCATTTTCCATTTTTATCATTTCACTTTCCTGCCTCTGACATATGTGAACTAGGATCTGACTGGTCGGAAGAGGTTTTTACAGATGTGGATGTGATGGGTTCTGCTGCTTTGCTCCCATTTTTTGGCTCTTTCACCAGCAGGGGACAGATGGCTGTTTGTTTTGCCTTTTTGGAAAAAAATCTGGAAAATGAAATTGCCCAGTTTCCCCTGTACATGACTAGTCTCATGGACACCCTCTGATTTTTTTTTTAAATGACGTGGAAAATTGTTTATGTTATTCATTTCTTTTTCTTCCTACAAGGGTGTTTTGTTTTTTTTCACTCCTAAAAATCAAAATTGACTGCTTAAAAATGCCTCTAACATGAACCCAGTTCTTCTCTGTTTCCTGAATGAAAGTGCACAGAAACTGTTTTGAAAAGATGTGACTGGGGTCATGGGAAGCCTTGGTTACTAGTACAACTGTATTTACAGTATGCTGAGAGCCCTGTCATATGTGTGCATAGGGAACAGTGTGTGGTGACCGGAGACCCCACGGAGCCACCCAGGAATCTGGGGAGAAAGGAGGACAGTGGCGCCCTCTGGAATCGGGGTGCCTGTGATTAGTCCTGACCGGCGTCATTCCAAACGCTGCCAAGAGTGGCCCCTCATCTGGGCAAGCTCCCTGTTCACTCGGGCCACTGGGAAACCACGTAGCAATCAAGAGGTGACATACAGAGATAGAGGATGTGCCCAAATTTCACCATGACAGTGGGCCTGGCGCCCCAGCATGTGCCTTGTTTCCACAAGGAGGTATGGTCCAAGCTCAGTGGCCCCAGCAGTTCACCAGTGACAGATGTGGTGGGCGGGATCTAAGGAAGCCAGGACGCAGCACTCAAGGGCCCATCCCTTTTGTGTCAGGCGTTCCTGCTGTCCCACTCTGCACACAACCATGGTTTCTATCTTATGGCTCCGTGGGCTGGAGGCCCACTGTGGGGTGGGCGCCTGGGCATCTAGTGCTCAGGCTGAGAGCTCCTTCTGACAATTCCTGAGTCACCTCCTCAACCTGGGCACCCTTTCTTTCCATATTTCAAAGTATAACAAGACAATAGGGCATTATAATGAGAATGCAGTTGCTACCCCCCAGAAAAGCTGATGAAGCCCGCGGGAATCTCAGAGCTTTGGAGTTTCCTTGTAGCCCTAAGTGCCACATTCTTATTCCGGGCTTTCTGAGAGTTTTATCATGAATGGATGCTGGATTTGTCGAAGTAGTTTTCCACATCTATTTAAATGTCTGTATCCTTTTTCTTCTTTCGTCGGATAATGTGGTGAACAGCAGTGATTGAGTTTTGAATGGTGAACCAATCTTGCATTCCAGAGATAATTCCCACTTGGTCCTTTTTCCCTTCGCTCGGTCAAGTCCACTGATGAAGGTGTTCTTTATGTCTGTGACTGCGCGTTTTATTTCTAGCAGTTCCCTTGGATTCTTCTCTGTAGCTCCCATCTGTTTTGCTCTGTTACCTGTATGAGCTTGCACATTGTCCACCTTTTGCATGACAGCTGGTGTCTGTATCTGCCCCAGGTGAGCAGGCCCTCATGTCTCTCCATCGAGGTGTCTGTCCTGCCTTAGAATTTGGGGTAGTTGGTTGTCCTATTACCTCAGACATCTGGTGGGTTCAACATGAGTCCCTCTGAAATTCATATAGATAGAAGTGCCACACTCTCATTTTCTTATGATTAGTGGTGCAGACATTTTCAATATAATCACTACTCATAAAGTTCTCCTGAGCGAAGCTGTGCTTGATGACACCTCCATAATAAAGGGGACCTGGAGTTGCTGCCTGGTGTTAAAACTCTCAGAACACACACCCTGCTCCCCTGTGGAGCAGATTGCATGGGGGCCACTTCCTGTAGCTTAGCAAATGCTCCTGATACTTAGCAAAGGAGGGCACAATGGGGAATGATACTTCGATTAGGTTCCTCACTTGCTCTTTTTGATTACAATTACAGCACGTTCACTGAACAGTCTGATTTGAGGCGCTGGTCATCTGATTAGTAATGAATGCTCCATGCCTAATTTCCATATTAAATTATGAATTAGCCATACTTTGTATCCGATGAACGCAGTTTGTACCGGAGAAGTCCCACATAATTGGAATCAATGCTCCTTGGATTTTAGTTGTGTTTGAATTAACTGACTTAATGAGAATGGGCTACCTGATTACCGTTACCCCTGTTATACACCCCCCACCCCCACTCCCACCCCCATACCTGCTGATACCTGGGAGGTTGTCCAGGCACCATCTGTCATTAGGGAAAACACTCAGAAGCCCATTTTTCCTGGCTAATGGAGGATGTATTTGGAATCCAGACTTCAGCTTGTTTTGGATGATGTGGAGGCCCCAAAGACCCCTCTCTCTTGAGCTCTTTTCTGCCCTTTCTAACTAACCACCCCCACTCTCATTCTCTGGTTCAACAGAGAACCTCTTGGGGCAGACAAGCCTCTCTCTTGAGGGTATGGAGAGTCTTCTAAGCAGAATGCCTTATGCCCTGCTCAAGTTTGCCAGGCCACCCTGACAGGGGGCAGGGCAGGGCAAAGGGCACGGGGCAGGGAGGGATCTAGAGCTCCCCTGTGTCACGCAGGGGGCCCCAGAATTGTGGAGCCGGACAGATGGAGCCTGCTGTTTTCTGGTCGCCAGTTGTGTGGATGAGAGGGCAGCAGCCAGAGGGAGATCAGATGGCTTCTACCCTGAGCAAATCTGGTGGTAGGCAGGGCTCTTGGAGGGTCTTGGCTCACCACGACTCAAGGTCCTGCTCCCTGATGATGGGGCCTGGCTGTGGGCACTATAACTAGTCTGTAAATAAGTCTAGAAATGAGAATTTTGACATCTACTTTCCCAGAACACTGGACAGCCACTAAAAGAGCAAGTCTACAGGCCTCCTTTCCTGATAAAATGCTGTCTCAGCCTTTGTAAGGGAAAATGATCAAATAAATGGTAAAAAAAAAAAAAGGTGTTTTGGCAGTTTGGGAGTCTTTGTCAAGTCAAACCCAGCACAAGATTGTGACATATTTTCTGATCAGCATTAACAGAATTTTTAAAAGGTTACAAAAATCAGAATTGTTAACTGGTAAAACACACACATGCTGATATTATAACCATTCCAACTTGAATTCTTCGCTGTATCCCAGAATGTCATTATGGCTTTATTATAATGACGTAATGCTAATTCAAAGCAGAGTTAAAGGTCTTTTTCTTGTTTCATGTATCTGGTTTAATTTATCGAGCCATCGTAAACCAAATTACCCAAAGAAGCCTTATCGATGGACAAGGAGATAAAAGTGTCCCAAGAAGTCAATCAGCTATTGACTTAATGTTCTTTATTATCTCAAAGATGCTTTATCTTTGTCTCTAAGAAAGTTTTGGTTTTTTTTAAGGCCAAGACAATTTCCTAAAGAACCTAGAGACCTGAAACAGAAACTGATCATTTAATCTTGAGTAACTTCTTAACCATGTTAAAGAAATGAGAATGATTCTGAGAGTAAGTGGCTGGTTAACATTTTGTGATGAAACTCACAACATTGACTAGCAGTATGACACACACACACACACACACACACACACACACACCTGCTAGAAGGGACCTTTCCATCTTCACAAGAGGGCAGTACACAGAGGAAAACATATGCCATATGCCACATACAGCTTTCTTCTCACCCCTCGGTCCCTCCGGGGGGACAGGAATGGGTCCCTGTGCCCAGGCGCTCTTGTACTAGCAGGGAGGAAATGAAATTGAGGGTCTAAAGTATTTCCAGACTAACATGAATATCTAGAGTTTATTTACAGACTGTTAAGACCATTATCACCCTAGCCTGAAGGGTATTTATCACAAGATTATGAGTAGAACCCATTTCCTAAAACAGACTTAGCCTTAGACAAGCAAACAAGTGAAAACTCACAGACAACAGTTTAGTGGTTACCAGAGGGTAAGGGGGGAAAGGGGTGGTAGATGAGGGTAAAGGGATCAAATATATGGTGATGGAAGTGTTATCGGAGAATGGGCCCTATCCCCTTGCCAAGTCTAGGGCCTTGGCAACTCGAGCAAAGAATTGAACGAGATTCCAGAGTAAAGCAGTAGAATAAGTAGTTTATTAGAAGAGCGAGTACATTTAGAAGTAAAAGTAGACCTGAGTACTTTTCATTCAGTACTAGTACCTGAGTACTAGAGGATGCCTCAAGGGCCCATTACTAGAAGTTACATACCAAAGAGTGTGGAGTGGGCCACGCGCAAAGGGAAGAAGCGGTCAAAAGGAGCAGGGAAGCAGCAGAAGAAACAGCCAGGATTATTAGCAGCAGCAGCAGCAGCAGCAGCAGTAGTAGTAGCTTCCCAGGACTTGGGGTTTTTATCCCTTTTTCTCTCTCTGGGCATGGAACCACTTGATTGGCACCTGTGATTGACAAGAGGTACTGCATAGGTGTGAGTGACTGGTCTGATCTAGTTGGATATTTTGTGTCCAGTGCTCTTCCCGCAGGGTAGGTAATTACAATACAACGGGGAGTTTTGGGGTGGAGAGGGGATGTGCCTCAGGTGGTGGCACTCTGTGGGACTTGTAGGAATGCAGAAACCCAATGCCTGCCTCTAACTGCCTGCCTAGTTTTTCCTTGAGAGACGTGATCCCCATAAAATCTCTATGGGAAGCCGAGGGACAGGAGGTCTCTTCTGTATCTGCTTCCTGCTGGGCAGGGGCGTAGAGCTGTCCCTGCCTATTGGGGTTCACGGAACTCTCACCCTAGCTGGTCTCAGATGAGAGGAAGGGGTCTCGAGCTCCACCTGGAAGACCGCATACTGGCAATCTTGCTGGGGTATCCCCTGTATCCCCAAAGCTCCTGAATGAGGACAAAAATATAAATCTGTTAGTTCTTATGAAACTTGTGGCTATTCAGTCCATCACTCAGGTGACATCAGTTGTCTGGGCCCAGAATGGGTTTGGCATTTAGCTTCCTGGCCTGGGGGATGTTAGGAAGTCTCAGGCTTTCAAATAGTTATCTGAAGCAGGGGTAGGAGACTTCTATTGTTTAGGATTCAGAAACTGATTTACAAAGCAATTAAGAAACAAGGGGGATCTTCCTTCCAAGATTCACAAACTGGTTAGAAGAGCAATCAAAGCCCAAGAGCTAAGAAACTAAAGAACTAGGGAGGAGACTTAACAGTTTTATACTTAACATTTCTATAGGAAAGAAATTGAAAGTTTTTCAGTGATGGGGGTTGGTGCTGCTCAGTTGGCCGGTAACAGAAGGAGAACTGACTCTGGGTGGTGAGCAAGAGGCAAAAGTCTAATAAGATCATTTAAATTATGTCAGTGTGTTATTCAGTATTTCCCACGAATGTTTCCATGCTTTTTAACTTCATTCTTAAGCTGCCTGGGCGTCAATCAAACTTAAACTCACTGCAGTGAGGGGAGTAAGACAAGTAGCCTTGGGACAGAACCTCCAGGAGACAGAAAACTAGCAGAAGGTGAAAAGCAGACAAACATTAGAATTCTTATCTCCCATCAGTTGAACAAAAGGGGCAACAATATAGAATCAGTTTAGACAGCAAAAGGGTATTTTTTACAACTGTTAAATACCTGCAAATATTTTGCATTGTTTACAGATTAATAACTTGCTTATTTTTGGTCATGTTGGTCCTTTGGTCCCCGGAGATGAGTTTATGGATAAATTCCTGAGTTGACGGAAATAAAACCAAACATGAGATAACCAATCATACAAGCCAGCAAAATGGATGGTGCCCCGCCTTCTCTGGAGCTGGTGACTTCCTCCCCTGCGTTCTAGAAACGTCCAGTCGTGAGCCTACTTGACAGTATCCAATCTTGAGCCCATTTGACAATATAGGAGGGGTTCTCTTGGCCAACTTCTCAGGGGTTCACCTGCTTCAGTCTCAAATCTAGGCCAGTCCTCACCCCACAGATGAAGAAGTTAGGGCCCAGAGCGGTAGGTAGGCACTCAGAGCCATACACCCAGGAGTAAGAGAGGGGCCGGTGTCTTACTGTGGTGTGAGCAGGGAGTGACGCAATGGGGATTGGGGAGCCTTCTGTTGGGGGCCAGCCTCTATCATAGTCATGTAGAGACAGATGGCGGAATGAGATTGGCATTGGATAATGAGCTCCCACATAACCAGAGTTTGGTCTAAAGCAGTCCCAGTGTGTGGTGTCCTCCTGGACCCTTCTGCTCAGCCCGTCACTGGGCGGGACTCTGCCTTGCTCCTCCCAGCTGATTGGCCCAGGAGTGGACACCTGCCCAGGCTGGGCCAGTGACCCCTTCCCCTGGGAACTGGGAACCAGAGAGAGCTTGGCCAGTGTCTCCAGGGCCAGAACTGCATGATGCCCACCTGGGAGCTGGTCTGTGGAGATACCAGAATGCCACCATGACCACCATGGGGTGAGGCAGAAAGGGGCTGGAGAGAGCAGGAGGCAAGGCAAGGATCAGGGGCTTTAGTCAGCGGCCATGGGCACCCGGGAGGGAAGCAGCTACTCTGGTGGCTTTTGGAACACACACTGTTCACGAGCAGGAGTGGACCCTGGGGAATGGGAGGCCGCTGGCTGGGCCAGGAAGAGGCTTGGCAGGGGTCTGGCACAGCCGGAGCAGAGAACAGAGTCCCAGTGAGCTTGGTAGCTGTATTGACAGACACCGAGGAGGGTTTAGATGTGGAATGCACAGGATGGGTGGGACCAAGGATGATGCTAAGATTTTGGCTCCATCAACTGCACTGATGGCATTGCCATTAAGGAAGAGTAAAGAACATTGTAGAAGGGAAGGAATCCTATGTCTCTTTTTTTGTCCCCGCTGGCCTCTGCCAGTTGAGACTTATGGTCCCTCCCCTGGGGTGTGGACCCCTGTACAGTGACTGCGGCCTGGGCCCCCATCTCTCGCTGTCTCCTCGCTCGCTGGCTGACCGCCCTCTCTTCAGATGACCATGTGGCTGCCCGCCCTGGACTTAAACGAGAGAGAGGCCAAGTGGAGGAGGCTGTATTAATAGGGTGCTTACCCAGGTAAATGACTCAATCGATTAGTGTCCTGCATAGTCAAAGCTAAATCAATAAATAACGATGGGCAGTAATTTGCTGTTTTGATTGAATTCCCAAAGTCCACATTGGTCCCTGGCCTCGCGACTCTGAATGAATAGGCCAACTAATCGATTCTTCCAATGCTGAGATTTTCTTTTAAGCAAGTTCCAACTTCATTGGCATTCAGTTCCTAAGCAAAGGAGGTATTTTAGGGTTCTTCCATGAGTGCAAACACTCCCCTACTCTTTATCTCCTGGGGGAGTTGTTGTTTTTTTTGTTAGGAAGTGCAGCCAATCAGTAATTGGAGCCAGTGGAAGCTAGCT
Organism: Aselliscus stoliczkanus; assembly: GCA_033961575.1. Classification (NCBI taxonomy): domain Eukaryota; kingdom Metazoa; phylum Chordata; class Mammalia; order Chiroptera; family Hipposideridae; genus Aselliscus; species Aselliscus stoliczkanus. The sequence goes on from CM066741.1 coordinate 33,638,520, forward strand.
GAGGTGTGCCCTCGTGTGCTGCACACGGGCTGTTGGCACGCCTTTGTCACTACTGGTTTCTACACCACAGTATTCACAGCGTTTATACAGATTCTCCACGGCTTTCCAGTAAACACACAATATAGTGTCTAAAGCGACCTACAAAGTCTTCGGTCATTTTTTTCTTTCTTTTTAAAAAAAATTTACTTGCAAACCATTCCTCGTGAAAACGGAGAAAACATCGCATGGCCCATTTTTTTTTTGCACCAATGGCAGATGAAATTGAAGCACTTGAGACATTTTCTCAGCACCCGATCACCTCTTCCACAGGCCTTGTGTCCCCTGCTCTGCAGAGCTCCTCCCCTTGTGACTTGAGTCCTCAGGTGTCACCTTCCATCACTGCCTCCAGCTGTGTCACACACAATCACCTCCTTAAAGGATGCTCATTGCTTGGGCAGTTTCTCTAAACTTCTGGGCACATTCAGTTCTTGACATTGACTTTTATCCCCTTCAAAGTTGCAATCCATGCCCCTTCCCTTGGAGGGGGGCTGTGGTCCCTTTTTACTCTTTCCACCCTGGCAACTGTGGGGTGAGGTCTGAGACACTTCCGTCTCCTCCCTCTGGGCCAAGGGCAGGTGGAAGGTCCGAGGGAGGTAGCTTTGTTGTTCTCCTGCCTGAATTTGATCAGTCTCTGTGTAGCTGGAGTGGTTGCTTTCCTCCGGGGTCAGCTTCGCCCTGTCCTCTCCCAGACTCTGAGGGTCTCCCCGATCTTGACAGCAGTCCATGCCCCGGGATCCTCACCCCCCTTCTCTGTGGCCAAGTTCCTTACTAGCTTTCTAGACCTTAAAACTTGATGGAACTGTAAGAAAATCTGTAGTCCATGAATTAAAATTATTTACACAGATTAGAATTTAGGCAATTTACATCCATCAACGAAAGGCTGAAAGCTTTTGCTGCAGAGAGCAGAAGACAGGTTTTGGATGATCAAAAAAGGAACAGTTCTGGAGGGTGTAAATTTCCTCCTGGTCCTTGCTCGAAGTTACAAGTGCCATTGTGAGGAGCGAACCTGCCCTCTTGTGGGTTATTGATGGTGCCTGAGAGGCCAATGCAAGGCCAAAATTGGCTTAAATTTGCAGAGACCCTACATGGGATGCTTGTGTCTTGAAATTACAGCTCTCACAGGTTCCCTGTGAATCACTTACCTTCTCCATAGGAGAGCCTAATTTTAGCTCTTTTTGTACGATCAGTATTCAAGCCAGCTTCCAAAGCTTCTATATGTAAGAACTGCTTTCTGCAGAGACAAATTAAATGGCCCGGGATCTATTCCAGGATAAGCTCATCACTCAAGAAATTTTATGGAAAGTAGAAGTCACAAATTTTACACATACACACACAAACACACACACACACACAAACACACACACACACTGAACTACCAACTAGAGTTTTTACAGAGTTTTTGTAGTCTTGCTTATGCATTACTTTATTTAAAGTTGACAGTGATATTTTTCTCTGTGTTTGGTTGGAAATTGGGAATTTAGCATATCATTTCCTTCTAGTCTGAACTTAAAAGTCAGGACAGAACCATGAAATATTTTATCCTTTTTCAGACAAATATTTACCTGTTTTGAATTAGTTGTTCAATTATAGAGAATGCAGAAAACTGGGTCTCAGCTCTTGATGTGCCTTCAAGATGGAGGTGGCATATACCATCAGGACTTGTGTGGGCTCTGAGATTTTTACCCGCTTTCAAGCAACAAACCTGTGGTTACAGTTTACTGTTACTTTCCTGGCAGAAGACATGAGACGCCTGGTTTAGAGACAAGAGACTTTATTACTTATGGCAAAAGCAGTAGCCAGAGCTTTATGTTGGGTTGTGTCAATTCCCCCAGGTCCCTTGAGTCTCAGGGGGTGATGAACAGGACCCACCATGGTGCCTGCACAGGTGGTGAGCTACCTTACCAGAGAGGAGCACTGAGCTGGGAGGACCTGCTCCCTAAGCCTGTGCTTCATCTAGGAAAGATGTCACCTCCTTCCTCCTCAAGGTGGCTTGTTGCAAGCACAACCCTGGGAAACAGGCCAGGTGAAGAGAAGTCAAGGCGTACCCCAGTCTTGGCATACCCAGCAGTAACTTGCAGGCGTGCTCAAGGCCCACGGCAGACTGCCTTTCCCAACGCAGATCTGCATTAAGTGTCAGGGAGCACTCCATGACCAGTGTGTCTAACATCACAAGGCAATAGAGAAAAAAATGGCGCAGGTGGCCCTGGGAGTTCAAAGGAAGAAAAATTCCTCAGGATGTCAGCTGGGTGAGAAGAGGACATGGAAGGAAATGAGCTTCAACCTGGGCCTTGAAAGCTGAGCCCCATCTGGATCTGAGAGGTAAAGGCGCATAAGAAAGTACTTGGCTCAGAGAAGCCAAGAAGAAACAGAGAGAGTGGCTGGGAAGCGGGGTGAGTTGTCCAGCTGTGTTCATGAAGACTTGAGCTGCTCCTGGATGTGGAGAGGGAGGGACAGACAGAGAAGAAACACAGAGAATGTTTCAGTTCAGGCTGGTGCTGAAAGACCGCGGGTCCGGGATTTAGAGCTGCACCTACATTTGCTTCAGGCTCAGCGCAGAACGGTCTACTTATGAGTGTATGTTGCATAGAAGGTTTTAACTCTGCAAGTCACAGAGCTTGGCCCTCCTCTCTTTGAACATGGAAGGGGCCATGGCTTCCATCATCTTACTCCAGGCAGAAACGTACCTCTTCTAACTTCCTGTTTTTGCACATTTAAGTCCTGTTGCTGCCATGAGAGACCCACAAAGATAGTGATCATTGTGTCACTATTGTGTGATTGCAAAGCTTCAGCCAGATAATTCCAATACATCCCAACCCCTCCCTTGTAATTATAACACACAACTACTATTGTAGTTGATCCCATCAGTTATTTTTTTTAAACTGATTTCTTTTTTTAAAAATAAATGTTATTGGGGAACAGCCATGGTCATTGGTTGTACACTGCTTTCATGCTACAACGGACTAGTTGATTCTTTTAGGGAGGGCGCAGCTCACAGCGGCCCATGCAGGGATCGAACCGGCAACCTTGGTGTTATCAGCACTGCGCTCTAACCACCTGAGCTAACTGGTCACCCCCCACCAGCTATTTTTTTTATGCTATGAGGTTTTCCTTATTTCCCATCATTATATGTTTGCTGACAATGTTCTCCTATGAGATATCTTTTTTATTTAAAACAATAGGGGGGAGGGCAGGCCGAGTGGTTCAGTGGTTGGGCTGTGGCTTGGGAGGCCAGTGACCCTGGTTCGGGTCCCACATATGACAGCCAGTGACACTGCCTTCAAAAAAATAAAAAAATAAAAAATAAAACAATATGGGGGGGAAAAAAAGCTGGTGAATAAACGAATAGAGGACCATTTGTCCCCTGGACAACAATATTTCTGGCAAACAAAGAAATCGAAATCCTGAAATTTCCAATGCTCCTTAATATGTCATTTCTCATGGCTGTCCCCTTTCTCTGGTCATTGTGTTATTCATATTTAGAATTTATTTGGGCTGGAGAGAATTTTAAAAGAATTCTTCATTTGTAGGAAAATCATTTTCCCTTCTCGTTTTTGTTTTATCCATGATTTCCGTAGTTTTCTCAGCATAAGCATGTACAATGGCTAGCAGTAAAACTCAGTATCCACAGTGAAAGACCTGCCTTGTTGTCCCACTTGTCACTTGGACAGACCCTGTGAAGACACTTTATAGAATGAGGATTTCAGAGCTGGCAGAAGAGTCACTGATAAAGCTTTTTAGGGGCGAGGGTAAAGGCATTATTTATACCAGAACGAGAATTCCGAAAGAACACATAAACACAATTCCAGGTAGTGTCCCGTTATCCAGAAAAAAGCCCTGCTTCAGTTCCACCTAACACATCTTGAAAGCAAGACTTAGTTCCCCATGTGCACACTGGTACTAGGCTGTATAATCTTAGGAATGCGTTTATGTTATGTCAACTTTGTCTTCTGTAATATTATCATGATCGCATGTCTTTGGGCCATTGTACAAAGTGGCCTTGAGAACAAATAAGCAGGTCCTGAGGAATGGGATTGGACTAGGACTTCTGTGGTCATATGCAATTTACAGGGGATTGGGGAATTTCCTTAAAGGATGCTATAGATTAGAAAGCATGAGCTCACATATCCACAAGCTCCCAGACTAAACAGTCATTTGGATACATCCCCGATGTGTGTAGAGTGAGAAAATACAATGAGTATTTCTCACCTCCTCTTGAGGATTTGTCAACTCCTTGATCATTGGAACTAACCTCATTAATATCATAGTATTTTGGTGACAGATTCATTTTTCCTGATAGCTTTTTTGGTATTTTTTATATTTGTGTATGAATAAGGTTTTGTTGAAGGAGATAACATTATTCTAAATCTGTGGTCATTTTTGTGAATCTTTTTTTTTTCCTATTTCTGGCATGGATTTGAGAGTAAATTTCCTAAAGAAAAATGAATTGCACTTGACAGAGAAAACTCAATGAAGTGTGTCCTCTAAGATAGGGCACACTCTCTTATTCATCTTATTCTCATTTGTAATTCTTGAAGTTCTAAGTAGTGCTATAAGACAAGAAAAAGAAATAAAAGACATACAAATTGGAAAGGAAGAAATAAAATAGTTGGATGAATCTTGAGGGAATTAAGCTAAGTGAAAATAGCTAATTCGGAAAGGTTACATGCCGTATGATTCCACTTGAGATGACAAAATTATGAAAATGGAGATGAGACTACTGGCTGATTGGGGTTGGGAAAGGGAGAATGAATGGGGAACAGAAGAAGAGAGGTGGGTGTATCTATAAAATGGTAACAAAGTGTGTGTGTGTGTGTGTGTGTGGTGTGGTGTGGTGTGTGTGTGGGGTTCCTGTGTTGATGGAAGTATTTTGTCTCTTGACTATATTATTGTCAGTCCTGGCCCATACTATAGCTTTGCAAGATGCAAGCTCTGGGGAGGTGAGTTAAGTGAGTTAAGGGCACACAGGATCTCTCCGTATTATTTCTTACAACTGCATATTGATCTACAGTTATCTCAAGATAAGAAGTGTAATTTAACAACTTGGTATTTTATTAAATACTTGCCATAGTTCGAGTTGTATTTTGTGATTGATGAAGATTGCCCACTTCATTAAATCCTGGCCATTTCAAAATTTCCTTAGACAGGGACTACCTAATAATCACCAAAATTATAAAGTACACCATTAATATCTAAGAATAATTTAACTAGCACTGCAGAAAAGTAAACAAATGTGTCTATAGTAAATGCCAGGTTTTTTTGTTTGTTTTGTTTTTATTCTTTTCACTTTCTGGATTACTGGTTTTTTGCTTTTGGTTTTCTTTTTTCTTTTTAGAGGGCAGTGTCACTGGCCCTCACATGTGGGATCTGAACCGGGGTCGCCGGCATCCCAAGCCAGCTCTTAACCACCACTCCACTCGGCCGGCCCTGGTTTTTTATTAAAGGATATAACTCAGGAAGAGCCAGATGGGAGAGATGCGGAGAGCAAGTTTGGGGGTGCACAGACTTCCGTACTCTCCAGGCACATCACTCTTCCCGATGCCCTCATGTTCATCCACCCAGAAGCTCTCTGAACCCGGGTTTAGGGGCTTTTATGGAGGCTTCAATACACAGACACATAAAGGTCAAGTTTGATGATGAAAAAAAAAATCACAAAACCTCCATGAATTGGAGGCAGTTGGTCACACTGATTCTGACCCTGACAGAAACGCTGAGGCCCTGCCATCTGGGTTCCAGGGTGAGGCTGACATTCTCCTCCATCTTTTCTTGCAGGATCTTCTCTTCAGCGTGTGCGCCCTCAACGTGCTCTCCACCATCGTGTGTGCGCTGGCCACCGCCATGTGCTGCATGCAGATGGTGTCCTCTGATGTCCTGCAGATGGTGAGTGTCCCTCTTCCTCCCGGAGCACATGCAACATGGCGGACCTGAGCCTTTCCTGTGCCAGCCAGTGTGAAACCAACGAGAGTGGACACTTCCGTTTCCAACCAGATAGTCTCTAAGGTCCTTTCATGCTGTCCTCTGGAAGACAGGAAGTTGGCACATTTGGTGCCATTGATGCCTTTACCTTAGGTGATATTGGAGCTCCTGCCACCTTGGTGTGTGCCCCGGGGTCATTTTAGCCCTGTCGTCCTAGACTTGCTCTGGCCGTGGCACCTCCAGAGCAAGGATCCTTCCTCAGGCTTCACAATGCCCTTTTAATGAAGGAAGGGTGTTTAGGAGATGAACTCTCCTCAAGTTGAAAAACTGCTAATCTGTGCTTTTTAGATTTGCTAATTAATGCTGAGCTCATTACCCAGTGGCAGGTTACTGGCTGGCCAGCATTTGACCCTCTGGCCAGGGTCTCTCCAAGGAAAAATTACTGCTCCTGAGGGGGATCAATGAAGCCCAGAGCAGGGATCACACGCTTCTTAATATATGTTCATAAGTGCACGCTTAATAACTAAAGAAGGCTCCTCATTACTTCACTATGACCGCGACACAGCCCACTGTTCAGTATGTCACCATTACAGGCAGTGTAAGAAGGAGAAATTGATGGGAGATGGTTTTTGATGCTGCAGGTAGGATCTCTCTCTCTCCCTCCCTCCCTCCCTCCCTCCCTCCATCTTTCTCCTTCTCTGTCTCCAGCTTTCTCTGTCTCCCCCCCATCTCCCTCTCTTTCTCTCTCTCCATCTCTCTCTCTCTCTCTTTCTGTGTGTTTCTCTCTCTCTCTCTCTCTCCCCCCCATCTCCCTCTCTGTCTCTCTCTCCACCTCTCTCTCCCTCCCTCCCTCCCTCCCTCCGTCCCTCCCTCCCTCCCTCCCTTCCTCCCCTGCCTTCTCCCCAGTGTCTTCTGTGTCTCATGAAACAAAAAGTAAGTTATTCTTTAGTTGTCTGTTTTATTTGCTTTCTCATCCATCCGGTGGGGGCACATCAGTGAATCATGATACAGGGTCTGGGAGCATTGTTACCAAGACATTAAAAATTCATCGGAGCTAATCGTATGCAGCATGCATCCTCTTTCTCACAGCACACATCCACACAGCTGTCACAGCGGGTTGGCCTTTCCAAGGGGTTACCATTTTCCGAAAGGTAGCTAATTAAGCAGTTATTCAGCGGCCATGACCTCGAGGCCTTGCTCGCTGGGGCCTCATGTCAGTGATTCTCTCCAGCATGTTGCGAAAAGGAAAGGTTAAGTAGCACGAGGTTCTCCTCAGCTTGGCACATTTTCCAATTGATCTGTAAAGATCACACCAGTTCGACCAAACTAGCAGCACCAAAGGGTTGGGAATGCTCAAAGGGTGCGTTCCCTGGTGTCAAGCACTAAAACAGAAATCACCAGCTAAATAAGAGTAAAGTCACCCATCGCTATAAAAGCACGTACCGTGGTACCACGGTGTGCGGCGTCATTCTACCTTTTACAGGGATGGTGAGTGGGCTTGGACTCCTGGGTCTGAATCGGAGTCCCAGCTGTCCTATGACACAGGCGGCTCTCCGTAAGCCTCAGTGTGCTCACCTAGGAAATGGGCCTTGTGGGAAATCTGGCGAGTGCTCAGTAAGGGGACCTATGCTGACTGTTAAATGTAGAGGGAATATCAGTTTGTTACTGGGACACTGCAGCAGTGGTCCGCAATGTCCTTCATCGGCTGTCAAGCTCTATACAGAAGGGCAGTGTTGTCACAGCCATGGCCCTCAGAACCCTGGCTCTTTTGTCACTAAGTGCTTTGCTTGCTTCTAACCTGTGGCTCGGAAGCAGAAATAACCGCAATTCCTGCTCTGAGTCTCCCGTTGTGACCACGGGCTGGGGAACAGGCAAAGAAAGCTCTGCTGTCGTAAGGCCCTGCTGTGCTGCTGATCTTCAGAGCCATGGGGCAGGTGGGAGGGAACTGGTGTGTATGACCTTGGCCTGTAGTGGGACCCATGTGTGGCTGTGAGCATATTGCTGTGCTCTACAAAGACTGTACCCTGCTGTCCTCCCAGGGCCTCTGAGATGATGGGTTTCAGAATGGGCTTTGGAAACACGTGGTGGCCACCTGAAAGTCAGCGCTGACCACAGGGGTCAGAGGCTGGGCCATGCCGGCCACACAGACAGTGCCCTTGGTTATGTCCTGGTGGAACCCAGACCCGAGTTTTCATGGGATGCCTGCAGAGCTCTTTTTAATTAAAACTTTTTTTCGCCCCCAACTTTATTGAGCTGTAATTGACTTTAGTTTTCTTTCTTCACTTCATTAGACTGTTTAATTAAAGAAGTAATATATGATCACTGAAACAAGTAAAATCTAGAGATGCAAAGAAAATGTTAATGGCCTGACTTCTCCTACCCCATTCTCCCGAGGACACTTTGGAGGGAGTCCTTCCATTACTTTCTTGATTTCTTGGTGCTTCTATTAACATATGCAAATAGCCTACCTTCCTTTTTTCCTCCCTCACTCCTTCCTCCCTCTCGCCCTCCTTCCTTCTGTCTCTTCCTTCATTTATTCCTTCTTCTTTGCCAAAATGCATCACACCATTTATATTACTCTTCATTTTAGAACTCAAAACTCTCACGGACATGCCCCTAGGTTGATACACGGAGTGACATCATTGTATCTGCATTGCCCCATGACATAGATGTAACAGATCATCTGGCCATTTCTCTATTTGTGGATGCTTGAGTTTTCTCTTTCTGAGTTTTGGTGTTGGGTCTGCCTCTGCACCTAGTGCTACAGTAAGCTCCTTGTGTGTACGGGTCGAGCTCTCCTAACCAACCTGGGCTGAACCCAAGGGCCAGATCGCCACAATCCTGCACCCCACCTGTGAGCCCCACTGCCTGCTGCCCTCTCGCAGCCTCTTCAGTTCAGCATTTCAGCTCCCAGTGGTGGAGTTCCAAGGGACATTGTATCTATTCCCCCAACCGGTTTATGCCAGTGGTGTTTGGATTGCAAGTGCTTCTTCTAGTACCCTACAAACCAGTGAAATAGGCATGCAGAAAGATCATTATTTCTGTTACAACAAAATCCAGTGCTTTGGAAAGTTTCCGTGGAAGAGGGTTCACTAAACATATTGCTGTCCATTTAGAGGTGGGTGAGACGCCTGTCAGGAGCTGGGATGCAAACCTGGAAAATTTCTAGGGAGTGTCTGAACAGACACTGCTTCCCAAGGACCATTCAGGGCTAGCTCGACTCTGAGAGCAGAAACAGGAAGTTAGATAATGTCTTCCCAATACTGTTTATGACCATAGGGCACGTCAGACAGCAGGACTGTGACTCAGCAAAGACCTTCCGGCCTGGTGTGGAAAGATCCCATAATTCCTGTCCTATTTCTGTGGATCAGCATTTTTGCGACAATTGACGGTTTTTGGAAGCCATCATAAATGCAACCTGTTATGCCTGCTGTCGGAATTTATAAAGCTGACTTATTCTAATATGTTTGGAAATAGTGGCAAGAGGCAAACTGATGATAAAATTCAGGTAATGGGTATAGTTTAGTGAAGAAAGCCTTCACCTCCGACATGTCTATAATCTCCTATTTCTGGATTTATTTCTTAAGTGTAATCTCATTTGTCCATGACACTGTTTTTCTCCCCAGTTACTTTCTTGTCAGCCACGTTAGCCTCGGGGAGATTGTTTGCGATAGCATGCATCTCCGTTAGGCCCTGGCTTGTTAACTTCATCTTTTATTACTGTCACGCCTGTCCCCAATTCTAGCCGTTTGCCCTGTAAAGTAGAACTCCTTCAAACAGGGCACATAAGGCTCTGTGCCTTTCACCGATGTGGTAACTGTGAGCTTGCTCACAGAGCTCATCAGGGGTGCCGGCTGGTCAGGGAAGGACATTACCTCAAACCCTGGGAGCCCCAGCTTCAGTCAAATTCACAGTATCCCCACCTCTCCAACTTCCCACTGAGGCCAGCTGTCCTTGGACCCCCAGTGACCTTCCTTGTGGTCTTCATTCAACAAAAATATCTTTGGGTGGTAGCTGCTACGTATCTATCAGACTGGAACCAATTGATGTCTGATGAACCTAAAAAGCTATTATATTAGGTTGATGCAAACATAGTTGCGGGTTTTGCCTTGACAAATCATGGCAACACCCGCAATTACTTCTGCACCAACCTAATAGTTACACAGAGAATTACAAAAAGGATGTACACATACCGTGAACATTTTATTTTGACTTTAAATATGCAAATGAGCATTTGTCCACTGGCCTTGTGATTTGGGGCCGTGACCTTCTCTTGGATGGTGGGTCCATTTGGTGCACTGGGTTGCATTTCTTGCATAAACGTCACAGAAACTGCACCATCTGGAGTGAGACATGTGAAGGAATCTGAGCGCAGGACTCCCCTTGGTGTTTTTATGATTCTTCTCCACTCCATGACAGCCTTCTTGCCAAGACCTAACTTGGCAGCAGTGTCTGCTTAGCTACTCTCTGTTATAGAGCCTTGCCAGAACATTCCACTTGGTTCTCAAAGAACAAGCAAGTTTTCCTGTCTGCGTTCCTATTTCATTATGATTTATAGTGTTGTAGTAACTAAAACTGGCCTTAGCCTGTGTGGGGATGCACCCCTCCGGCTGGGCAGGCATACAGCTCACCGGGGTGGTGGCAGGGTAAGCAGTGAGGTGTCCGGGGCAGCCACCACGCCAGAGTCTGGAGTGCAGACGGAGGGCTGCAGCTCTTGGAGCAGGTGGGCGACGAGAGGTCAGTGAGGAAGACGTCGGCAGTAATAGTCCTGCTAATTCCTACCCAGTCTCTGGAGGGCTAGAGAAAGAGGGTTTTCCCCTGTATTCTTAGCCTTTGGACCACAATGTGGCAGGAATGCTGGGAGAGTTGTTGCTGAGCCCCCCCTCCCCGCCCCCTGGTGAACCAGAGCGGGCAGCCGCGGGTGGGGAGCTTGGCTTGGCATAGGGTATATGCAAAGGCAAGGAGGGGCAGCTCAGAACCCCAAGGTGTCCTGGGAGCTCGGGCCCCTTGTCTCCAGAGCCCTGCCGGCCTGCCCTGCCCTCCTCCCCTGTCCCGCACCCCTCTGTGCCCCGTGGCAGGAAATGGAGGCGTCAGGAGGAGTAGAAGGGCTGATACTTACGATCTGTCCTTTGAGCCCCACCACACAGCCACCTGGGTCTGTGACTGAGAGGCGGTGTCCCTCAGTGTGGCCCTGGCAGGCCCGGGTGGGGTCAGGGAAGGGGACGGAGACGCACAGGGGTCAGTAAGGTGCCCGCAGCCTTGTGGATCCTTGGTGGTCAGGCCCGAGGCCCACTGACCTCTTCACAGTTCTTCTCAGACCCCAGACTCTGGATTCTGGAGATGGAACCAAGTTTTAGGGGCTGTGAAGTGGGCCCTGGGAAGCTGGCCTGGCAGCCCCAGTTCTCATAACCCCGCCCCCTGGTTCCAGAGGCATCTGGCAGGACCGCGCACAGCTAAGCGGGGAGCGCCCCTCTCTCCAGAGCCAGCACCCTGAGAAGGGGCTGCTCTCCACCGGGGTCTGAACCCCACGCTCCTCTTGTGGAGGCCACGGAGAGGCAATGATACCGCTTGCCGGGCACAGCTGTACCTCTGTCACCACACGGGTCAAAGGAGACTGTCACAGATGCCCCCGGGGAAAACAGAACCACCTGGGAAACAAGCGACAATTCAGAGCCTGTTTCCCAGCCATCACACCCACGAGCCAGCTCAGCTTTTCACCTGGATAAATGTGTAGACGTGAGGCTGGCCGTGTGCCGTGTGGCGAGTCCTGAAGGGCGCCTGGGAGGCATCCGGGAAGAGGGAGCAACCTGTGGTTGGTTCTTGGGGTTGGTTCAAAGCGTAGGGTGTGGGCAGGTAGTATTTTGGCACTGGATGGTTAGTGGGTAAGGAGGCTGGGAAATAAATGGGATTCAGGGAGCAGAGTTCTCCTATGAGAACCAGGCCTCATCGGACTGGTTTAAAAATAGCTCTGTAGAGACTGAAACCAAGAGGGAGAAGACAGGGGCAGAGTCATGTTAGATGCCCCCCCACACCCCACTTTCAGGGAGGAGATGCACAGGGAGGTTCAGATACTGAGCGAGTGTTGACTGAGCATCTGCTGTGCCCTCAGCACCAGGCTGGGCCCAGACGTGGAGCCGGGATATCCCATCAAGTCCCAAGCAGGGAAGAAAACTCGCCCTTCGGATTTCAACACAGTTAATACGGGAGCTGGTTCCCCAGGTGTGGAAGGTCCCCTGGTGTGGCTCTGAGGTCACACAGAGCTGAAAACTGGGGAAGCACCTGCCACGGCTTAGGGGAAGGGCGGGGAAGGAGCAGGTAACAGCAACTCCCTCTGGGGGCCACCTGCCTTCCAGACTCCCTCAAGTGCCCGGCGCTGGCGGAACCCAACAGGAAGCCAGCTGCTCAGCGTTGTGCAGTAAGCGCCACAGCTAACAGCTTCCCAGGAAGAGGGCATCGGGCACACGTTCAGCATGCTGGTAGCCACTGAGTCACCTTTTATTTCAGACAACCAAAGCCACGGGCCAGACCAGCTGGAGACGCACGGAACATGATCCGTGGGTGAAAACCCACAGGAGCCATTTTTACTCTGATGTGTTACATGTTTAGACCTGGCTGTCATTCTTCCTCCATTAGCCAAGAGTGTGTCAATGTCATACAGTAATAATCCTCTTGGACCATATTCACAATCGTGACCTCATCCGCACTTGTGCATAAATGTTCTACCATCCCGGCCTCTTATCAGCTCCAGAACACCATACGCACTTGCTGCAGGAAGGCACTCCCCGGCTCCAGCACCCTCGCTGGCTCCCCGGTGCCCTCAGAATTAAGAATGCACTTACAGAGCCTTATCTAAATGTGCTGTTCTTAAAACACACCTTTTTCACTAGCTCACTCTGTTCTTCTTGAGCCTGAAGCACATTCCTGCAAGCCCAGCTGCTGAAATCCTGCCCCAGGCCCATTCAAATGTCAACATCTTCATTAACCTTTTGTAGACCCCAGGTTCCTGCACAGTGCTGGCAGAGTTCATTGTAATGGGTGTACCCTTGCTTGGCCATAGATATAGCTGACTTGGGGTCAGCTCCCATGCAGTGGGAGGTCCCAGGTAGCACTGGGTCTTTTCACACCTGTAGGTGAGGTGTTGATTGGCACTGGAGTAATTTCTCAGACTTCACATCACAGGTCACCTCTGGGGACCAGTGACCAGAGGGTGGGGAGAGAAGCAGTTATGGATCCGTGCTTTCGATGGGCAGACATGGAAAGCGAGGCAGAGACAGCGTTCATTTTGTTCAAGGCATTTTACCTCACGCTGCCCCAGCAGCATCTCAGTTGTAAGGTTGCCCCATGGAATGTTCTGGAGCCCCTGGAGAATCCTTTTTCCTCAGAGCAGTGACGTGTAAAGTGTGTGAATTCCCTAGAACTGCAAAATATCAATACTATGCATCCAAAAGGGCCCAGGATAAAATATTTGAAAAACGTGTCCGTGTAACGGGAGTTAACAGTTTACCGGATTTTTCCCTGCAGACCTTCTCAGGGCCTTTAACACACATATGCACATCACTGGGCTCCAAGAAGGGAATACAACAGGTGGCATTCCCCAGACTTATTTCCCTAGAGGAAGGTGGGAGTCACTGGGGAGGAGCATGTGAGTGTCTGGTGTTTCCTCATGAACGCACTTCACGAAGAGAGACCTGTAGGCGTCAGGCACCCGTTTAACCACAGGCTTGGAGTAGCATAACAGGAAGGCACAGATTTAGTGGTAGGGGTAGAATGAAAGACCTCCCAGGCTGTGCTTTGCCTCCGAAAAGAGGCATTGCTGCATAACAGTGCATAACGCGAGGCTTCTGCGTGGCAGAGGCATTCCTCATGGAGCCATGGTTTTAAAATGTGTGTTTAGGGGGCCGGCCGAGTGGCGCGGTGGTTAAGCGCTGGCTTGGGACGCCAGCGGCCCCGGTTCGGATCCCACATATGGGGGCCAGTGACACTGCCCTCTAAAAAAATAAAAATAAAATGTGTGTTTAGCCGTCACGGCTTGACAGTTTAAATTACGGATCATTTAAAGCTTATGCGTAATTAGCTTAATTAGACTCAAGCCAACACAAGCTGTCCCACATTAATTCTGAGTCTCTGTGTTCCAGTTCCTGCCACAGAGGGCGCATTCCGCCAGCCCTGCCTGCGTGACACCCCACGGCACCGTTCTCCACCAGACCCTGGATTTCGACGAGTTCGTGCCCCCTCTGCCCCCCCCACCCTATTACCCTCCTGAGTACACCTGTACGCCCACAGCCGAGGCCCACAGGTGAGTCTTGCCGCTGGTGCCGCCACGGCTGGTGCTGACACCGGGGAGATAGGGAGTGGCTTTGGGGAGGCGGAAGTGACAGAGACATGCTCGTTTTCAGTGGAGAAGTTGAGCAGACCAGAGCAAGCTATGAGGCGAGTTTGGTCAGACAGCAGAGGATGAGCAGTGAGAGGAGAAGTCGCCTAGAGATAGAAGTTTCCATTGGTATCTTCGCAGGGTAACCAAAAAAGACAACCCAGGCAGACCGTAGCAGTTCTCCTGAAACACAGAACCATTATTGAATTATAACCATTAGTATAACATGGACATTTAAATTAAAGATTGAATCGGCTGGATGGTTAATTTAATTTTAAAGGACAAGGCCATAGAGTTGATTGAAAATGTTGCTATCTTTCCAGAAAAAAAAAAGGGTCTACCTGCCTAGCGAATTAGGCTTTTATTTCTTAAACGGGATGGGGATTCCATGAGGGGAGACCCTGACAAGCGCTTTCTGATTGCTTTGAGACAAATGGCCACCTCTCGGCCCCAGGGGGTGACAAGTTTGATGGCTCTGCCTTTTTAGGGTCCTCACCCTGGACTTCACACCCTGTCCGTTCAGCACTTTGTATGACGTGGCCATCAACAGCCCGGGCCTGCTCTACCCTGCCGAGCTGCCCCCGCCGTACGAGGCCGTGGTGGGCCCGACCACCGCCAGCCAGGTGAGACCAGGCCCGGACATGCCAGGGCCCCCTGCCTGCATTTCTGTGTCTCAGCCTCTCGGCAAACCTGTGGGCTGTCGGTCTCATTAGCCCTGTGGTGGGAGGACACGGGGCTCAGAGGGCAGAAACCCCAGCAAGTCCCGCCAGGCCTGGGGACCCAGCCCAGTACTTGCACTTCCCCTATTGGCCCACTCATGCTGCCCTGTGTCTGGGGACACGTCATGGAAGTGACTGGCATAGGTTCTAACTGTGGGGCTCTGACCCACACGTCATGGAAGTGACTGGCACAGGTTCTAACTGTGGGGCAGGGACCACGGGGACTCTGGCCTTTCTTTTTTTTTTTATTTTTTGAGGGCAGTGTCACTGGCCCTCACATGTGGGACTCGAACCGGGGCTGCTGGCTTCCCAAACCAGCGCTTAACCACCGCGCCACTCGGCCGGCCCTTTCCCTTTTTTTTTTTTTTTTGAGTGGCCTTTCTTAACTACATGTCAGTGTCATCTGGAGAGGTGAGAAAGCAGGTCTGGATCCCTGGTCCTGCCCATGCCTGGTGGGTGCAAGGCGGGAGGTGCCTGAGCTGCCCAGCGGGCCTTCTGGGGCCTAACAGGCCCTCGGGGTATGTTGGTGGGGCCTGTTTCTCATCTGTAAAATGGGGTTCACAGCAGTACCAAGCACATGGAGGGGCTGGGGGCGTTGAAATGGACCCAGCAAGGACTCAGCACATAGTAGGTTCTGATTCAGCAAAAACCACATGCCTTTTTGTTGGTACCCTCATCATCATGGGCATCGCTCAATGTGGAAGGGTACGAGTGTAGCAATGTGAACACCTGGAAAGGTGACACGGCACCCAGTGCAGGTGGCCCTCGGGAAGGCCACAGGGATGGGGGCAGCCGTGCAGTGAGGTGGAGTAGGGTCACGTGCAGGGTGCTGAAAACAGGGCCGGTTCTGGGCCCTGAGCACCAGGCAGAGGGGAGTGGGCAAACCATGACCGGGGCGCCCAGGGTCACCAGCTGCCCGACTCCACACCTTTGGGCTTCTCAGCGGCCATGGCGCCCTCTTGACCTCTGTGTGCGCCCGAGTCACCGCCAGGAAGTGATGCAGGCCGCAGACCCGGCCCAGTCCTCCCCTGTCGCCCTGTGCCCTCCTCACTGCCCCTTTGAGATCCAGCGCCTGCGTGGCCAGTAGGCCAGAGGGCAGCGCCTGTCCTTTCCCCAGCCACCTGCTGAGGAGGCCCTAAAGAGCCCCTGTGGGTGGAAAAAGACTATCTGTCAGCTTTGGGGACTCCGCCTCCACAATCTCCGGAGACAATCATGTCTGCAGGCAGAATTTTCATGCACTGCATTTTAGCCACTGAACTTCCTCAGACAATAGGAGATCTGGGGAATTTGGCTTCCTCGCCTCAATTTTTGACTTACGGTAACTGGTCAGAAGAGCGTTACCTGGGAATCCATGAAGGCAGGCCTGTGAGTGTCCCATGTGGAGTTATGCACTGCCCCCCCCACCCTTCAACAGCCCGTCCCATCTCCTGGGAGTGCTGTGTGAGGAGCCCTTAGTGATAGAACTCAAATTTCAGCTTAAATCCTGTGCCATGAATGTATTTCTTCTCTACCTTTCTCCACTGCCTCTATATTTAATCGAAAATGCTGTGTGAACCGAGCAGCTATTCCACCCCACCCCCACCCCGCATGGCTTTCTGGGGCAAGGTGACTTGGGGCTTTGGGGAAGGCCAAATTCAAATTAAACCCTTGACACTCTGCATGCGAGAGGCGACCGGTGTGCTCCCAGGGGCTGTCTCCTCCGGAAACCACACTTGACCGGGAGCCAGAAAGAAGCGGGGACGCCCCTCCCCAAAATGAAACAAATCCAATTTCCTTCTGACCTCGTCCCACAGTGTATTTTATTTGTCTTGTTTTATTTATATTTCTTGGTTACCAGAAGCGTTCTTTCAGGCAGCAGGTCTCAAAGTCACCACCCGTCCCTGCAAAAAAAGATTCAGTTAGAAGGTCAGTGACACGGAGAGTTATAGAAGGAAACAAGCCTTTAGGGCATTGTTCTGTTCTTTTTTTGTGTGATTTAGCAGAAGACTCTTGACAGAGATTTCCAGAATTGGTTATTGGCATATAGTAATTACAGCGAAAGGGAAGGTGAGTGTGTGTGCAGTAGGATACATATGGGAGCTTTCAGGCAGCTCTGACCCTCTGAAGTGTCTTCACAGCCCCCTGCCCCAGGCACGCTCGCCCGCTTAGCACTGGGGGAAGCCCAGCCCAGCCAGGCTGAGTGAAAGCAGAGAGGAAGACACACAGTTAGTGATCTGGCTGAAGTGGCCAGGAGGCGAGGCGGGAGGCCGACACGTAAATGCCCTGAGCTGGAATGGGACCGCTTCAAGGGCCCGGGTCACCTTCCCCGGCCTCCCCCGAGCTCATTAGTTGCAAACGTGTCCCCAAAGCGATTCTGCAATAGCAGGAGGATTCAGAAATCGGGGGTTTTGAGCCAGCACAGGGCCCCTGTAGACAGTGGTGATGACACTCAAGGCACATGGCCTGGGTGGGGCCCTTGTGCCCTAATGGCCGTGGGACAGATGAGCTTGCCACGTGTGGAGCAGACGGGCTGGAAAGCGAACGCACCCTGCCCAGTGGGGGAGACCTGGTCTGCCCCTCATCTGCCCGAGGCCTCTGGGCAGAATGAGCCCGTAGGAGAAGAAAGTCACCACAGTGTCACATGGTCATCCACTCCAGCAGGCGGGGACGACGTCTGACTCAAGGGGCCTCATGCAACCCAGCACATCCCTGTGTGAACTTGGACCCTGAGCCATGCAGGGAGGGCGTCTGTGGGAGCAAGCTCCTGATTCCATCTGCAAAAGGCCAGCTCTGGGGAACATGGGAGCCCACTGAGGCCCAGCCCATTTATGAAATGCCCACCCTGGGTTCACACTGTGCTGGCCCAAAGCATTCCGGCTCTCAGGACTGTGCGTCCCCCGCGGCCTTATTCTTCCTGGCGCGGAAGCACGGAGGAGAATGGATGAGAAGGGCGGGGAGGAGTGAGGGCAGGGGCTGCCCTACCTCCGACAGTCACTCTGAAGGATCCTGTATGGCCTTGTCAGCCCCAGACAAGGCCCTGACTTGGAAGGCAAGTGGACTCAGGTTAGAGAAGGGCCTTGGCCTTGGCCAGTGTCCTCACATCTGCCCTCATGAATGTAGGGGACAATAGAGGGGTGTACATACGTGTCCTTTGGTGTGTCCCATTACGAGGTGAGCTGTCAGTCAGCCCTTACATCTGGGAGCTGTGTCACAGTCCCTCCAGACTGCAGGTGACCGAGTCCCCCTGATGGCCCACTCAGGACCTTCTGTTCCTTGTGTAGCTTACAGGTATAGATCAGCAGGTGACCGAGACCAGCTCCCGGGACCCAGACGCCGCTGCTGGCTTCAGCACACAAGGTACTCTTACCCATTCGGCGTTTGAAATAATGACTGATCGTTCTCAGAGATGTCTCCCGTTTGCGCTTCCGGTCTCCGCCCTCCCAGCTCCCTCCACCTCTTACCCTTTAGGGAGTTGGGATTTCCTGTTAAGGACCACGTGAGTTCACATCCCACTGGGGAAAGAAGCCAGGAAGATCTTTAAAATGTACTCGGGGGAATTTCGTTGTTTTGTTTTTTTTTTAACATAGGTGAACGTGACACACACACACACACACACACACACACACACACACACACACACTTAGGATTGAGCACCTTTTTCCATGTCGTTGTCCAGTAGTAAGTCCATTTGGGGTCCATTTTTTACTCCTGCAGTGTTTTCTTGTTTTTGTAGATTTATAAGAGAAAATATTTGTTAAGTGGAGATGTGCCATGCTGTGTTAGTGACACTTCTCTATTTATTGCAGGTACGCGTTTCCCCGTGGGGGCTTTTCTTCTTCCCATTAATGAGGCTTTTGTGGTTGTTACATTTATCAAGCTTTTCCTTTATGCTTTCTGTCAGGTTGAGAAGGTCTTTCTCCACCACGAGGCTCTACATTTATTCTCCTGTTCTTAGGGCATTTTAGAAAAGAGAAGGACTCACCGCCCTGAAGCATATTTGGGGGGTGTGTGATGTGTGGGGTCTGCATTATCTGTTTTCCCGAAGCACTGCTGATTGTCCCAGCACACGTGTGTGTGTGGTGGGGACCAGTAGCAGACAGTGGCTGGGTCCTTAAGCACAAGCTCTCTAGAAGGGGGCTGCTTCCAGCCAACTCCAGCCCTCAGTGACCCTCTTCCCTGTCCCTCCTTGGCTGTAGAGTGTGGGTGGCCTGGGTGGCCAGGAGGACTATGTGTGTGGGGGTCCCCTATAAATCTCTTGGCACCCAGCAGGCTCATGGCTGTGGGGCACATAAAGCACCTGCCAACAGTGAAGCCACCCATGGGTTCCTGGTCAGGACCCACAGGACGGATGGGAGGGGCAGACCCCAAAGCCCATCACCCCTGGCAGAGTTCAGGCTGTTGTGACTGTAACAGAGTGTCCCCAGGTGGGCCACTCACCTGGCACATCTACCCCAGTGGCGGGTGGGCTGAGTGATGAGCCTGATGGAAGGCAGCTCTGGGGTCCCTAGTAAAGGGACAAAACACCGTAGGGGCAGCTTCTCAGGCCTTAATGTGCACCCAGGGCCCCTGGGGATCTTGTTAAGACACATTCGGATCCATCACCCCTCCCCGGGGGCCACCCTTGGAGAGTAAGGGGCGAGAGCCAGCCGTCCAGCATCACAGGTGGAGAGCAGTGTTGGCCCACTTAATGGGCATCAGAGACCCTGGTTGCAGGGATGCTTGGTCAAGCCCCAGTAGCCGGGCCACCCTCAGTTTCTGATTCAGAAGATCTGGATGGGGCTCAGAATCTGCATTTCGGACACATTTCCAGGCGCTGCCAAGGCTGGTGTCTCCTGGGCTGGCTGTCCCACCTGCCTGACCCAGGACGTGCCCTGCAGGTGTGGGCTGCAGCCCAGCCTGGGCGGTAGGGTCTCAGGCCCACCAGGGCCGCTAGGAAGCCCTGATGTCCCCAGAGCCTTGCCTTTCTGTGCTTGGTCCCTCTGGTCAAGCATCCTGTGACCCCACAGACCTCGGGAAAGGGCGGTCCTGGCTGGGGCCAGGTCTGGTTTCTGATTTGCGGTCTTGTTCAGTGTGAAGCCCCTCGCCCGCTCCTAGAATGCTTCTTTGGGAGACTGTCTGGTGGCCCAACCTTTCTACCCCACAGAGCACTTGTCGACCTGCTCAGTGCGCCTAAGATTACAGGGTTCGTCTAGGTTTGGGGTTTGAAGGGTAGATGGCCCAAGGCCCAGGGAGGGCTCTCCAGGAGGCCGCCTTCCGCCCTCTGCTCTGATGGCCACGTGGGTAGGGGCCATTGCTGCACTGGGGTGGCCCTGTGGCCGCCTGGTGCCAGCCCTGATGCTGTCCCTTGCTTTGCAGCACCAGCTGATAGCGAAAGCCTCCCAGCGTCCGAGGGAACCACCGCACCAGGCCCAAACCACCTGTCCCCTGATGGCCCCGCGGGCGCGCAGCCGCCAGCGTCGTGTCCCAGCCTCGCATCCCCCAAGGGCCCCAACCAAAGCACGCGGGCGCGGCCAGGTCCTGGGCGCGTGGCCCGCTCCACCAGCGACCCCACCTCATGTTCCAGGGTGGCAGGTATGGCTGGCCTGGCCCACTCGTGTCCCCAGCGTGTGTCTGGCTCTGCCCTGGACACTTGAGCCTCAGTGACTCACAGCAATGGAGGCCAGGCCCTGGGACCCCTGCCCAGGGGGCCATTGAGAGTGTGGCCTGATGTCCTAGGCCCTAAAGTGGGGGGGGGGCAGTCTGATGCCCCAGGCTTGCTCCAGCCAGGGAGCGGGGGGGATGGGAGGTTTGGGGTGCTGAGAGCCCAGGAAGGGCCTACGGTCAGGCTCTGCCTAGTCGTCAGCCTCGGTGGGCTCCCCTGAGCATTAGTCCAGACGAAATGCCAGTGGCTGCTCAGTGGTCTGGTGGGCCCTGGGGCCAGGCTAGGCGTCTCCGTGACAGCACAGGGTAGGGTGTGCCCCGCACACATGCGTGGGTTTGAGCAGCTCCTCACGGGCGCCTCTGGTAGCGCCCATGTGTGGCCTGGAGCTTGCGTCCGAACCCCCCAGGTGACTCTTAGAGTGGCCGTGTCCTCCCTGGGGGCCTGACACCAGCTCCCCAGGGGCGCGTGCCCCTGACGCCGGGGAGCCCACACCTCCTGGGCTGCCGTTTTTTGGAGGGAAGGAAGGCAGCGTTTTCGCCCGTGAGCAACGATGGGCCCTTGGGCTGCCGCGCCAGCGCAGGAAGCCAAGGAACCCTGACGAGGCCCAGTGGGTGCCTGGACCAGCCTCGCCTCAGGGGCCCTGTCTAGCTGGACCCCAAATAGACTACACCGCGCCGGGGCCCCAGCAAGGAAGCAGAAGCCCAGAGTCGTTGCCTGGCAGTGCCCCGAGGGCGGAAGTGTCAGGATGTGCCCCTGCAGTCCTCGGCCAGCGCCCGTGTCAGCACCCCGCCCCCCACATTCAGCTGCTCCCGTAGGGAGATTCCACCCAAATCTCCCCAAGACGGCCCTCTGAGGCTGTGTTCCAGGCTCAGACCCCCCTCCGCCCTGTTGGAGCGAACACAGGTCCATGTCCACACCGTGAGGCTCAGGAAACCCCGAGGCACGTGGAGGGGCCATGCTGTACCCAGTGGCCGTCTGTGGCCTGTCTCCCCTCAGTGAAATTCATGTTCTGCTAAGCGTGACATTTTAGGGGTGGAGAGAAGCGATGGCTTGCTTACAAGGTGTCACAAGGCCTTGTCTGCGTCCTGCCACCCCTCAACCACCTCTGGGCCACCCAGGACAGTGTCTGTTCCTCTCCTGGAAGGCCTGTGCCTCCCGAGGTCTCTGGAGACCCCCAGATGTGGATGGGTATCTGCTGGTGGACGGCACTGGGTTTGTCTGTGGCCCTGGCCTGCTGGGCTGTGTGGGGGTGGGCTGGGGACACACCAGGCCGCAGGGACCCCGCCATCTGTCCATGCTGGTGCCAGCGGCAGGTCGTACCACGTGTATAGGGGTGCGCAGGCATGCTCCGCTCAGGACATGTCCCCTGCTTGTTTGGGTCACATATGCTGCTTCGCCCAGGAGGGTTACTGTAGTGTGCTCGGGAATTCCTCTTTCTCTTTGCCGTGCTAACTGAGTTTTGTTTGTGGTTCAGGTCACGCCTCTCCACACGCCCCTTCCGGTAGCCAGGATCGTGAGGCTGGCCCGCCTCAGGCTGCTCTGGGGACAGGTGAGACGCTTCTTATCTAAAACACGGTGACGCCTGCTGGGAAACAGGGAGAGGGGTGTGACTAGTGGTCCTGGCTGCCTGGGGTCTAAGTCCAGCTCCCCATAGTGTCACCCATGGGTGGTGCATCCAGCACGACCAGTCCAACAGTCCTGATTCGGGGGCGACGGAGGATTAAGAAAGACAGACAAAGAGACACATTTGAAAGCGGGGGGCTAGGCGGACAGCCGTCTCCTGATGGGAGGACAGTGACCCAGTGTAGCTTCTGTGGTTTATTGATATAGTCAAGGGAGTTTGTGGGGGGAGGCCGAGGGGAGGAAGTGCTGGCTGGGGCGTGCTGCTAGCTGCTTCTCGGAATAATAAGCATCAGCTGCTAAATGCTCCGCCAGGTGCCACCAGGGTACCAGAACCACCTCCGGGGCTGAAGTGTCTGCCAAGCCTTGCTTAAAGGTCAAGCCGGAGAGTGCGCCCTGTACGAGCCCCTCCGTCTCGGCCCCGGTTAGGCTGTTCGGCCCAGGGGTCTCCAACACGTGGGCTCTGCGGCGCCCCGGGCTTTGGAAGATGGCTTGCTCTCCTGGTCTCTGGGCGGAACGTATTCAAGGCCACGGCCCATTTCACACTGTGTGGCAGCGTTTCACTGTATTTGTGAGATTCTGTTTTGAGGGGAGATGGGCCCCATGTGCGAGGTTTTTAGTTTCTCATGCTCAATTGCCGGGCCTGCTGGTCGCCACCAAAAATACCCAAAACCACTCGGAATGAGTGACTTTGTGTGACTTGACACGTAGACCAGGCAGGGCGGGCCTTATCTGGTCCTTGATGAGTCAGTCACGGCCAGAAACCTGGAGCTGGCTTTCTCTCTCTTTATCAGACTAGTGGGTGTTTGTTCCGTGCCTGTGAGCAGTGGCGCCACTTGGCCTGGAAGGCACTGGGAGCAGCCCCCTCGGGCTGGCTGTCCCTCTGCCACCCTTAGCTCTGGTCTCCAGGCCGACTCCTCTCTAGATGCCATCAGACCCATGAGGGCAAAGTTCACTGAGCCTGAAAGGTGGAGAAGGGCCAGCTTGCCGTGAGCTGGAAGATTCTAGCGGACAGGGCAGGGGAGGCGTCCTGCCCACCATGGCCTTTCTCTCCGGGGTCTGCTTGTGTTTTGTTCTCCCACTTGCAGCCCCTCAGCCCGGGAGGATGCAGCCCCTGTGGGTTAACATCATCCTAACTCAGAGCTGAGAGGGGCCAGGCCACACCGAGACAAGGGGACATGGCAGGCCCAGGGCGCCAGCCCAGGACACTAGCCCGTCCCAAGCACGCTTCCATTTCTTCCTAAAGAACGTCTTTGGCAGCTGCCTCCTGTTTGGTTTTGCTTTGGGCTGTTTTCCGATTTTATCCTTTCCCTTGATTTGTAGTTTCCCGGTCTCTCTCTGTCACATCTGCCTGTGCTCGTGGGCACCAGCTGTCACCATCCCGGGAACCAGATACCTGGAAAGGCAGCCAACGGTTAGAGCCGGAGGCCACACAGACGGTGCCCAAAGAGCGGCCACACGCGTTGGTGGACAGCAAGGCCTATGCGGACACCAGGGTTTTGGCAGCTAAATTTTTGGAACACTCAAACTGTGCCCTCGCTCCGGAGGTGCGACACGTGGCGGGCGCCATCCGCTCGGCGGTCACCTCCCAGGAGCGCCAGGTGGAGGAAGCCATCTTCAGCGCCGGTGTCCGGGACCAGGTGTGAGGGCCACCAGGTGTAGATGTGGCCACGGACAGGCCTGGTGCCAGAGTGTCCCGCCTGCGGGGAGAGGCCCGCAGCCCAGGACGCTCCTGGGCCCTCGCTTAAGGGGAGCCGGTCAGTCGTTCTCTTGGGGTGACACTTCTGCCTAGTCCAGTGATACAGAAAGCGACTTGTGTCCATCGTGAGTTCTTTGGTGTTGTCAGGCGTGTAGCACCTTAAACTAACCAACGTTATGGGAATACAGTGACAGGCGACTGTCGTGTAACGGAAGACACCAAGCAGCTTCAAAACCAGGGCCACCGAAACCAGGACTCTCCCCACCCCGACCTGGTTGAGTGTTAAGTGGTAGAGGTGACATTCAGTCAAGAGGTCATTTTCTCTCGTGGTGTCTGTCACTCGGTCATCAAGCTCTTATCATACGCTGACTTTAAAGAAAACTCATAAATCTTGCACAGGTGGCAGCCCGGGCCCAGCTTTCTGCCCACATACACAGAGGGTGCCAAAAAAAAAAAATGTATACACATTTAAGAAAGTAAAAACTGTATTAAACTTGTAATACTCAATATATACCAATAACAAACAATGAATATAAGTCATGTGTATACATGTTTTTGGCACCCCCAGTATATACAAGAGAGGACCCTTGGCCCAGGAAGCAACAGGTGTGACAAGGGGATTTACGGGACCCCTGCCACCTTCTCCGCGGCTTCCCCTCGCCCCCCCCCTGTGCGGTGCCCCCTGCTTTGTGTCCAGCTCTCTCTGCTGTCCCTTTAACTGGTTTGCGTGAGGAGCAGACACGTGTTGCTATTATTAACTCCAAAACAAGCAGCTGTGTCTTCCCCCCAAGAGTGGCCGGGGCAGGGGGAGGTCTGAGGGAAGAGTCCTGTGTCTGGGACACGTGCACCTCCTGAGAAAGCAGGTCTCTGGTGACCCAGAGCAGTCCCTTCCCCGGGGAGGTGGCGGCAGCCGCATCAGCGTGGGTGGGTGGGTGGGTGGGGGCGACGCAGGCTGGGGAGCATTTCCTTCTGGGAGACACTTGCTGAGCTGGGAATTCAGGCCCCCGCGTCCTGGAGATGGCAGCTTGGCAGCAGTGGCCCGCAGTGGCCGTGGAGCAGACTGTCCTCTGCAATGTTCTGCAGCCAAGGGGCCGCCTGTGCCTGTGCTGTCCGCAACAGCAGCAGCGGTCCCCGGACTGTCACTGTGGCTGGTGGCACTTTCCTTGGACAAGGCGGCCCAGAGCCTTGAACTCCCAAGAGGGAGTTCAAGGGAGGCCCGGACGGGCGCAACTGCTGCTTAGGGCCCAGCTTTCGGGGCCCCACTCAGCTGGTGTGTGCGTGTGGCCGGAAGCGGACAAGGCGGGTGGCAGCGGGGGGTCCTGCACAGATGCCCCAGCGCCCCCAGGACGCTGGGGGGGCAGGAAGCCGGCAGTCACAGTTAGCTGGCCTCCACTGCCTCCCTCATAGCCCTGCCTCCCACCGCTCAGGGCTGGAGAAATAACAATCACGCCTCCTGATGACAGCCAGGGCTGTCCCTGGAGACACATCGGAGGGGAACGTATGAGCACTTTATTCAGACTACAGAACGGGAAATCTAGTCTCTTAAATTTTCTCAAGTGAGGGCTTTGGAAGTCCCCAAAGCTAATCCCGTTGCAGGAGAAGTTAGTTAGCCTCCCCTGAGACCCACCAGCCAAGCGGCGCTGGATCCCGTCGGCTTCAGTCTCGGGGCGGAGCCAGCGCCTCCCAGGCCACAGGGGTTCATCTGCTTGGGGGCGGGGCCTGCCTTTGGCAAGGGGGCTCCCCGCCAGGGCCAGGCCCTCCGGTGGGCTGTCCGCAGCTGTCAGGCCCGGCCAGTGAGGCCCCCCACCCCCACCCCTGAGACCCCTGGCAGCGGGGCGCGCTGGGTCTTTGGCTTTTCCCTTCCTGCAGCTTGACAGTGTCTTTCCTGGCATCTGAGGCCCCCTCACCCCCTCACCCTTACCCCCCACCCCCTCACCCTTACCCCGTACCCCCTCACCCCTTCACCCTTACCCCCTACCCCCACCTCCTCACCCTTACCCCCACCCCCCACCTCCTCACCCTTACCCCACCCCCACCCCCACCCCCTCACCCCACCCCTTCACCCTTACCCCCACCCCCACCTCCTCACCCCACCCCACCCCCACCCCTCACCCCACCCCAGACCCCTTCACCCTTACCCCCACCCCACCCCTCACCCCACCCTCACCCCTTCACCTTACCCCACCCCTTCACCCTTACCCCTACCCCCACCTCCTCACCCTTACCCTTACCCCACCCCTTCACCATTACCCCTACCCCCACCCCCTCACCCTTACCCCCACCCCCTCACCCTTACCCCCACCCCCCACCTCCTCACCCTTACCCCCACCCCCCCACCCCCTCACCCTTACCCCGTACCCCTTCACCCTTACCCCCTACCCCCACCTCCTCCCCCTTACCCTGTACCCCTTCACCCTTACCCCTACCCCCACCCCCTCACCCTTACCCCTACCCCCACCTCCTCACCCTTACCCCTTACCCCACCCCTTCACCATTACCCCTACCCCCACCTCCTCACCCTTACCCCCTTACCCTCTCACCCTTACCCCTTCCCCACCCCTTCACCATTACCCCTACCCCCACCCTCCCACCCTTCCCCTGGCCCCCACCTCCTCACCCCTACCCCCTCACCCCTACCCCACACCCCCTCACCCCTACCCCGCACCCGTACCCCCTTACCCGCTCACCCCCTACCCCTTACCCCTACCGCCTCACCCCTTCACCCTTACCCCGTATCCCCCCACCCCTTCACCCTTACCCCGTATCCCCCACCCCTTCACCCTTACCCCTACCCCACACCCCCGCACCCTTACCCCTTACCCCCACCCCGCACCCTTACCCGCTCACCCCTAACCCTTATCCCCTACCTCCTCACCCCTCATCCTTACCCCCCACCCCCTCACCCCTTCACCCTTACCCCATATCCCCTCACCCCTTCACCCTTACCCCATATCCCTCACCCCTTCACCCTTACCCCAGTATCCCCCACCCCTTCACCCTTACCCCGTATCCCCCACCCCTTCACCCTTACCCCGTATCCCCCCACCCCTTCACCCTTCCCCCCTAGCCCCCACCACCTCACCCTTACCCCCTACCCTCACCCCTAGCCCCCACCCCCTCACCCCTACCCCCACCCTCACCCTTACTCTCCTAGCCCTCACCCCCCTTCCCCCACCCCTCACCCTCACTCTCTCACCCTACCTCCTAGCCCCCACCTCCTCACCCCTACCCCTCACCCTCACCCCCACCCCTCACCTCACCCCTACACCCCACCCTTACCACCCTCACCCCTCCCTTACCCCTCCTCACCCCTCACCCCTCACCCCATCACCCCTCACCCTTCACCCCACCCCACCCCCACCCCTTCACCCTTACCCCGTATCCCCTCACCCTTCACCCTACTCCCCACCCCCACTCCTTCACCCTTACCCCCACCCCCACCCCACACCCTCACCCCTTACCCCCACCCCCGCACCTTACCCCTTACCCCACCCCCACCCCTTCACCCACCCCTGCACTTTACCTTACCTGCTCACCCCTTACCCCACCCCCATCTCCTCACCCACCCCCTTACTCCCACCCCATCCCCCACCCCTCACCCCTTCACCCTTACCCCGTATCCCCTCACCCCTTCACCCTTACCCCTATCCCCCACTCCTTCACCCTTACTCCCACCCCTCACCCCTTCACCCTTACCCCGCATCCCCCACTGCTTCACCCTTACCCCTTACTCCCCCACCCCCGCACCCTTACCCCTTACCCCCACCCCCTCACCCTCACCCCCTACCCCCCACCCCCGCACCCTTACCCCCTTACCCGCTCACCCCCTAACCCTTACCCCTACCTCCTCACCCCTTCATCCTTACCCCCACCCCCTCACCCCTTCACCCTTACCCCGTATCCCCCACGGCTTCACCCTTACCCCGTATCCCCCCACCCCTTCACCCTTACCCCCTACCCCCCACCCCCACAGCCCATGGCCCCACACCCTCTCGTTTGCTCTCATGGCAACTCCATCTTGCAGAGGAGGGAACTGTGCCCAGTTTTATACAGCTGGGCTACAACCTTCTGCCCACCTGCTTCAGGGCCCCCAGGTGGCCCGCATGAGCTCTAGCAGGCCCCAGGCTTCCGGGAAAGGTCCTGGCGAGAGAGGGGTGGTGGTTAGAGCCACGGGGAATGGGCCAGGGACCCACTCGCCAGCTCCGGTACACTCAGCCTGCTCTGCTCAGTGGCACCCGGGATCCAGGAGCCCCGGCAGCAAGCACCCTGCGCCCAAGACCACGTGGATAGGCGGCCAGGCCAAGCGCACGGTGGGTTCCCTCCCGGGTTCCCTCTCCCTCGCGGGCGCACCCTCGCCCCCGCCCCCACCCGCCCCCAGGAACCTCTGAAGCCGCTCCTTTAAGTATCTGAAATGGGACCCCTTCCCCGGAGCTTGGCTGTGTTCTCCCCTGAGCAGATCACCACGGGACCCCCGCCTGTAGGAACCCCCACCTGTAGGGCCCCCCACCTGCATAGGCCCGGGGCCTGGGTGCTCTCCCTGCCCTCTCCCCATGACCCAAAGGGGGCCAGCCTAACACGGGGCCAGAGCTGTGTGGACGCCACCATCTGACTCCAGCCCAGAGCCCAGGAGCATGCTGAGGACCCCAACTCTGGCAAACTGGGGGTGGGAGGGCGGGGGGTAAACACTCACCCTTCAAGTGATGCACGTCTCCTGCAGCTGGTGACAATGATGCGAATCAAATGCCTGTAACCAACCTCGTAACAGAAAAGCTGATTTCAGATAGATGTTTGGTTTTGCCTCTCAGCTGTACTGGTTCACAGATGCTGCTATTAAGGCAGAATTTACAGGAAATTGTTTTCAAGCCACAGGAGACCTGTTTGTACCACTTGAAGGTTGTATTTATTTAATGTACCTCAAGGTGTTTTCATAATGAGCAGTGTTTTAATAAAAACTATTTCTGGCCTCTGTGTCCCCGAGGTCTAATTGGGACAATGACAAGCAGTGGGAAGCTTGTATGCTGGTGGCCAGGATCTGAGGCAGGGTTCAGGCTAGGCCTGAGGCCGCCCAACTGTGCTCCCCAATATCCTTCTGGAGGTCAGGTCCTGGGGCATGAGGGGGAGAGGGCTGGCGCCGGACGCAGGCAGATCACCCCAGTGCTGGCCCATCTGAGGCTTCTAGAGTGAATGCAGGCCCCTGGCTCCAGGTTCTCTTTAATTGGGACTTTTTTTTAATGCGGGTCATTTGGTGGGAACCCCGCCCCCCATGTCATTTGTTAGCCCTAGGTTTTCTCTCTGGAGCCCGTTCACCAGCCCTCTCTTGGGCACTCCTGGGACATAGCCCTTGGTTCTCCCGAGCTGAGGGCCCTTCCCTCAAGCTTCCAGTCGTGTGACATTCCTTCTCATCACCCAAGAGTGTGGGCCATCCCTGGCTAGCCATGTCACTAGCTCACAGCATGGGTTTGGATTGCTTGTGGGTGGGCTGGTGATGGGTCCTACTTGTCCAAAGTCCCCAGGCTGCCATGCTAGGACACACCCCCAGCCAGTCCTTCTGACCAAAGCCCACATTCACTCCTGCCTCCCCACACCAGGTGACGCCAGGACAGTGGCCACAGAAAAAAGGTGAGTGATGGCCGTGCTGTCGAGTCCTGCTATTATTCAAGACAGGCTGCAGAGGACCGTACAGGTAAGGAAAGGTGGTCAAACTTTCCGTTACACACACACACACACACACACACACACACACACACACACACACCACTCCCCCCCACCCCCCCAAGGTAATTTAAATTTAAACCAGGAGGAACCCAAGGCTCCCTGTCTCCCTTATTCAGTCAGCAACCTGCCTCCAGCTGGGACAGTGGATCGAGAACTCAGGGCAGGCCAGGTGACGTGTCACCACTGCTGATTCTACAGCCACTGCAGGGCCAGGCTGGCCCAACCTCATTGGAGAAGGGATGCCAACAAGGCACCACGGTCCCCACACAGCCCCTCGAAGAGCCCGGTGGGAAGTGTAAAAACGAGAGAAAGCTCAGGCCCCTGCTTCTGTTCACAAACCAGCCACACACACAGCTTTTCATCATGACGTCAGGTTTATTAGTGGTATTAGCGAGTCTTCCTAAGGTCGGCTGCATGCAACACACAGGTCACTCCTTGAATACAGTAATCCTAGCTTTAGTTACTGCATGGTAAGGCTTCTTAAGTCACAGTGTATTCTTCACGGCCGGGGCCCAAAAAAAAAGAGACTGCAGACAAAATGAAGTCAGCTCACATGGATTGCTAAGGGACTGAACTAGGCTACGCTGTACGTGGTGGGCACACACTAACACTGCTCGCGGTGCTGGCGCCTGGCTGGCCCAGGAACCCCCGCTCACTGCCGGTTGCCCTGGGGATGGCAGAGGGCGAGGTTTCTGGTGGGCCTTGTGTGTTTTGGGGAGCATGTGTATAGACAGGGATTGTAACTAGAGGGCCAGTACCCGGGCTGCTGTCCTTGACCCTGGGAAGAGGAGTGAGCTTGCCCCACCTGGAGGCAGGTGCCCAGAGGACAGGTGGGGTCACGGGTCCTCTGCCAACCCTCAAGTCTGAAGAACGGCTTGTCAAAATAAAAGTCAGAATAGTGGTCTTGGCTAAATAAATCCACGGGGTGGCCACCATCCTTTATTTACCTCCGGAAAGGCTCCTTTCTCGTCCAATACAATCATAGGTGCCCAAACGCCATGTCCCTAGAGCTGGGCCGCCTGGGCGCCCATGGAGGAAGCGGCAGCACAATCCGCCCGTTTGGGGCCGGCAGGGTGCCCCCCGCAGCACCCCAGACTCCCTTCATGGCCACGTCCAGGCACCCGCGCTCGCTGTCCGGGCTTCAGGGAGAAGACGCCAGGCCACACAGAGGTACAAGGAAACACTGTCAGTTGCGATGAGGAAATGGTTCAGGACGCAGCAAATACTTGACTCTTCTACAAAAAGACTGGTTCCTGTGACTCTCCTTCAACAAAGACATACCCCCCTTTTGGTTCAAAAATAAGTGAGTGGTGAGGGCCCCCCCTCGCGGGAGCCAGTGTCCTTGGGTGGGCTGTGGGGTCAGGGGTCAGGGCGTGGGTCCCCGGCCTGCGGCTCCCCTGGGCCCAGGCGGGCAGGGCGGGCCTAGATGTACAGCGGGGTCTCCTGGCCCGTGAGGAGCCTGAACATGGCGGCCGGCATGGTCTTCATGTGGATCTGTCAACGAGAGAGAGGGGCTGACGGCTCCCCCTGCCTCCCCGCCGCGCCCCTCCCTTGCGAGCCACGGCCTGAAAACCACCCTGAAGCCAGCTGTGTGTGACCATCCCTGAGGGTTTCTGTGCAAAGCACCAGATTTCAGAGAGAAGCAAGAGGGGCCTGCCATGGCCAGCACCACGGATGGAGGCGTGGAAAGAAAGCGCCTCCTGGCACTGCAGACTGTTGCTACCTGGGCCCCCAGCCAGGCCTACAGATGGTCTTACAGAAGAAGATCAAATGCTACTTCCCCTTCAGCTCAAGCTGACAGCGGGCACGGGGGTGAAAAACTGGCCTTTTAGTTGTGGCTACTAGTGTGCCCACTCAGCCCCACTGAAATTGCAAGGTGCGTGTAAGAAGGACAAAGGGCACGCACGTACAGCTCCTGCCCAAGAAGCCGGTGCAAGCGAGTGCTCTGGGGGCTGGGAACTCGTTCACAGAGGGTCAGGGGGCCTCAAGCGCCCCCATCCTTTGGGGGTCGGCTGGCCAATGAGCCTTGGGGGCCCAGCCTCACTCACTCCCTGGCTCCAAGGGGGCTGGGTACATGAGTAAGGCACAGGGAGACCCCAAAATCCTGCAAGGGCACTGAGAGGAGCATACTTAGCCCGTGGAAGCAAAGAGACGGTGGGCGCTGTTTCTGCCCTCCTGGCTGGCATGGGCGCTGCTGGCCTCACCCTCCTGCTGCCCAGCAAGAGGCGGGCCGGGGCGCAGCTGTCCGCGGTCCACGCTTCCCCATCTGAACAACGCCGCCAGGCCAGTTGGGCAGCTGTATTGTCACACAGGCTCCCGGCCCACCCTGCCACCGGGATCTGTTGGATGGCCTTAGATTTATAGCGCCTCTGTCACCCAGCGTGGCTTTTCCCATCAGAAGATTCATTCTCTGTAATTCCTCCATCTGAAACCCACCCCCGGGCTCACACGCTCTTGCAGTCTTGTTTGTTAGTGATGCATTTTTCCCGACGTGCTCAGGCAGGTGCCCCAGCCGGCACTCGTGAGGTCAAGTGTGAGGGCTGGGGGGGTGGGGGGGCTGGCTGGAAGGACCCTCAAACCCCCGTCCTGCGTTTGCGCCTCTCTGAATTTCATCAATGCGTCTCAGGCCTGAGGAGTTGGAAATACTTCTCCCAGCTACCAGGTGACTCCACAGCTGATGGAGTTCTTCATGGGTGGGAGGCTGAGTCCCAGTGGGCGGCCTTTTGAAAGCATCTACTTAGGAAAATTGGATTTTCCTTTCTTTGAAGCCAATTTGTAAAAGGAGGCTAATGGTCCCTGTCTGGCCCCCTTTTCGCCTAAGAGCCAGCCATCTGCCACCGCCCTTCTAGGGGGAAATAGGCTGTGTCCCCAGAATCCTGAATGTGCTGACGATGTGCATGGAAAAAGCACCCACCCGGCACCCAGGGCCCAGGCCAGAGCCCGCCCCACCCCCACAGGCTGCAAAGACGGGACCCAGGCCTCTTCCCGACAAGCCAGAGCCTGCTGCTGCCCCATTCGAAACCCCCACGGTTCCCACAGCCCTTAGAGTCAAAGCAAAACTCAACAGCCCAGCACCCACGCCCTTCACAACTGTCCCCTCTGCCCACCCACCTCTTCAGCTATGTGTCAGCCCCTTCTGAGCCGTCTGTCACCCATGCTTCTTCCAGGAGACCCTCACCCATTCACTTGGCCCGCCTCCTTTTCTCTCTCTCTCTCTCTCTCTGGCACCTTCTCTCCCTGAATTACACTCGTGGGCCCCTCTCCTCCATACCATTGTCCATCCTTACACTGGCACTAAGCTGATGCCAGAAAGAACCGGAAAAGGAGGCAGGTTAAAGCCAGTGGGGCAGCTGCGGGCGGGCAGATGGCCGGCAGAGGCGATCCCACACTCGCAGAGGCCAGAGCCCCATTCCCCGATGGAGGGGGTACTGCAGAGGGATCACGCCGGGCTTATCGGCTCCCTTTGCCCTCTCTCTGCTGCCGGCACGGGACGGCCACACGCTGCCTGCCACTCTCGTCACCCTTGCCATGGCACGCCCCTTTTGGAGACACAGCCCAGCTAGCTTGGCTGAGATCCAGGCTCCTGGACGGGCGTGGCTCACAGAGGCCAAGGTGCAAGCATGCCAACCAGCAGAGATGCGCCTGGGGCCCAGCAGGACAGGCTCTCCTAAGAAAGCAGGAACCAGTGGCTTTCCGGGCATCTCATAACCCCTGGGGGTCAGATAAGGGTCATGGAGATGATGGGCCCTGACGGCCCAGCCTCCAGTTTGGCCTCAGGAAAAGGACAGAGGGCGAGGGGCCCGCCTGGTCTCACCTCTCCGACCGAGTTGGACAGAGCCTGCACGATTTTCTCGTGGGCTGTGGCCACCACGCTCTGGCCGTTGATCTCAATGATGCGATGTCCCACACGGACGCCGCCTCGCTCCGCAATGCCCCCTCGCATGAGGCTGCAGATCTAAGCAGACACAGTCGGGTCAGTACAATCCTGGCCACACCCCTGAGATGGGAGGGGAGGAGCCAACCCCGCAGAGGGAGGAGCCAGCCCCCCACCCCTGCCCTGACATGCTCCCATGTGCAATCGTCTGACTCCCAAACGGGGTTTATGATGTGGCGATCTTAAATAAAGGTCAGCACCCCCAGCTACCGGAGCCTTTCGGGGAGTGAGGATGGCTGGTGGGCACAGGCAAAGCGCATTCTGGAAGGTTCTCCACCAGCCACACTCTGCTCCCCTTTCAAGCGAAGACGGTCACTGTTCCCACCTCCTGAGGGGGTGATTTATGAGCTGACACATGGAAGGACCTTGGGGAGAGGACCAGGAAGCACCTAGCTGTGAAGTCCACAGGCCTGTGAAGGGTCACCGCACCAGAAAGGTGGAGGGAGACAATGGCAGGCCCAGAGGGCGAGCTGTTGCCTGCCAGGGAGAAGCTGGGCAAGCTGCACCCCGACAGCTCCCGGGCCCCGGGGGGACCCACAAAAGGAGCAGGAATGAACACTGTGGTAGGAGGGGTGTCAAAATCCTGGAGATGAGGGCCAGGGAGGGAGGAGAAAGGGTGCCAGGCCTCTCCCCACTGTGGCTGCCTCCAAGGACTAACGATGGGGTTCCTAACCCCTCGACAAGGCAAGGGCAGAGGCAGGCTGGTCAGGCAGCAGTGTCTCTGGGGGAGGCTTCCCGCTTGCCAACTGCCCCCAGCCCAGCACCTCAGCCCGGGAGCGCTTTCCTCGGTATTGTGCCAGCGCCCCAGAGGCCTGTGTCACACCAGCCATGCCGCTTGAGGATGAGGAAGGTCAAGCCCAGAACAGGACGGGAGACGCCCAGGCTGATGGGACCTGTCCCCCGAGTACCCAGGGTCACCCCACACCATGTAAAAGCCTCTCTGAATTCACGGTGCTTTAAACTTAGGGTTCCCTCAATCCAAAGCTATCCATGCAAGCTGCATTCTCTCTGTGAGGCTTTTATGACTTTTTAGGGGTCCTCCCAGGGAACCCCAACCTGGAAGGGTCAGGAAGGCTCAACCTGGTCAGCACCCTAAGAGGAGAGGGTCGGCCTGCCCACAGGACGCACAGTACGGGCGGTGGGAGTGTCCGGCAGGACGGCCAGGCCCTTCTCCGCCTCGCTGTTCTTTCCATTCCCTGGCAAGGCTCGCCCCCGTGTCCTGTGGTGACCCCTCCCGCCCTCACCTCGGGAATGACCACCTGTGTCAGAGCATGGCTCACCCACCCCACCCCGGCGGGGCCTGCTCTTTTCACTGGGTCTGCCTGCCTGGCCGTTGGGGGCCAACGCTCCCACCTACAGACAGGACCATCCACTGCCTGCCCTGTTCGCCCCCTCAGCACCTGGCATGGTGTTCTTTCACAGCCGAGACATCCTTAAAAGGCCACTGACACAGGCTGACCCTGGCACCACCATACGAGCCCCATCTGTCACTTGTTTTGTGCGTCTTGCCTTGTCACCACCACAGGCCTTTCTGAGCTGACAGCGCGAGCTGGGATCCAGGCATGCTGCCTGCAGCTCTCGGGGCCCCTCCCAGCCCTCGGGGTCCCTTTCTGGAAGAAGACACAGCCACAGACTGATGTCACAGCCCAAGGCCTCTGATGCCTGGCCACCTGGACTCCTGCGGCAGAGCTGGTCACAGTCCTAGAAGCCAGGCACTCGGGCCAGACCGGGCTCAGCCCGGGGGCAGGCAGACTGACCCCTGGCCACCCATTTCTCAGAAACAGGGAGCACCCGTTTTGTCAAGTAAGCCCCACTTGCCTGACACCCAGGTACCCCACACAAGCCTTAGAAGTAACTTATATCCTTTTCTCCATCAAGTGGTTGATGGGCTGGGTGTGCCTAACGTAACTAGCTCTTTGAAGACCCCGAAGGAGGTGCTTGGGGTGACCCAGCTCAGTTCCAGGCCTGGCCGACTCTTAGGCAGGGTCCAGCTGGTTCTGGCCAGAAGCTGGGACACTCCTGAGAAGGGAGTCCCCAAGGATACCTCCCTCCCTGTTGTCATGGAGACTCCAGGAAAGAAGGGGACAAGAGAGGGAGGTGGAGAGAGAGACAGTGAGTTTGCACCTTAATAGGGGGCTGCCAGGAGGATGGGTCAGACGCTGGCCAGCGACCCCATCTGGAACTGGGGGGGCAACTGGCGGAGGGGTGGCAGGGAAGCAGGAAGTGCTGAGAGGGCTGCTCGCACGCCCCGGGACCCGGGCCGGGGGTGCTGACTTCGCTGGGTGCCCTCAGGAGGAAGGCTGGTGCCGCCCAGCTGGAGGCGTCTTCATTTCTTGGATGGTATAGCGGGAAGAGCGGGGGTGCGGGGGAGATCCATTTAGGAAAAGCGTTAACTGGGTCGCACAGGGCCTGTATGCAAACTAAGGCGTTGTACTTGGGGTTTAATGAAGCTGAAAATGGAAAAAGCACTTGTGCAAGACTAACTCAGATGTCGGGAAACTTTTGCAGGGGACGCAAGGGACCTCGGCTGCGTGGCATACTGTCGTCGGTGGGCCCTGGGGTCTCAGTGAGAGGAGACAGGCCAGCTGGCCATCAGGGCCTCGTGTGCACTTCTGTTGCCTAATTACAAAGCCTCTGTACTGCCCACAAGTGCCATCACATCCGTGCCCACAGACACCCAGACACCACACACGAGTGTCTGATGAGGGGCAGCAGCCATGCGCTCCACAATGGCCAGCCTCAGGCCCAATCCAGGTCCTGCCACTTCCAGCTGGAAACCTTGGGGCAAGTGGCTTCACCTCTGGGGGAGATAGTGACAGATAATGCTAGTCCCTACGCAGACCAGCCTCGCGGCCACCAGCCCCACGGCGGAGCTCTGTGAGAAGAGTTTGCCCGTGGGTGGCTTCGTCTCCTGGTTCCTAGAACTGACAGACAGAGGGCCCAGGGGCCTAGGAACACTTGCAATGATGAAACCTGACCCACTGGAAAAGCAGGCACCCGGTACAGCCGTGGTCACAGCAACATGGCCCCCTGGCCAGGTTCTAGGTGCTTCTGCCATACGCATCTTTGCCACAGACATGTTGAGATGGGAATATTCGTTATGCCAGCAAATGTGCCCTAACACAAAAGGACAGAAAGGGGCCTGGAGCCCAAGCCCTGTGCCTCTGCCAGCTGTGTGTAGCCACAATGCTGCACCAGACAGCAACGAAGAAAGTTCTGTCTCATGTGCGATTTGCCTTTCTAGAAAATTCTCCCAGAACTAAGGAAACAGAGCTCACACTGGCCAGAGGCAAGTCAAAGAAAAGGTGGCAACTCCAGACTGAAGAACTCTGGCCTCAGGAGCAGACACAGACTTGGGGACAGACCAACACTCACTCAGGCCCAGGACCACCTCCTCCTGGAAGTCCTCCTGCGTCCTCAGTGCCTGGCCCAGCACCTGACATCAGGGAGGAGCCTCGCACCGGCTCTGAACGGGCGAGCGAATCAGTGAGTGAATGAGTGAACACACGAGTGTGTAACTGTTGGTTGAACACCATGAGCCTGACGCCCCTGGCTGTGTGTGTCCATGCTGCAGTGGCTGGGAAAGAAAGGCCGCAAAGCAGGTATCTGCAGAGGGCCCAGGGGGCCCAGGCCAGGCCTTGGGGAACCCTTTCCATGGCCCTCCCTAGCCTCCTGGGCCGGTCCCGGGAGCTGCTGAAAGCTCCTGCCTGCCCGACCAGGCTCTCGCAGCTGTGCCCAGGCCGTGGCCCTCAGACAGGAGCCCGTCCAGGGGCGGGGGTGGAGAGCTGCCCCCCTGCAGCCCCACACACAGGCCCCACCATGGCAGCAGCCCGGGGCAGACAGTGGACTCACGATGCCGTTTTGCACGCTGAAGCCCAGCTGGTACTTGAGGTCTGGCCGCTTGATGAGGACCGTGGTGACGGGCGGGCAGCTGACAATGTTGAGCTTCACCTGCGTCTGGTTCTTCAGACCCTGCAGAGCATGACGGGAACCACGGGTGAGCACAGCCTCGAAGGGCCAGGGGCGTGGCGGGAGTGAGCCTGGTGAGGCAGGCGCCCCTCGGCCTCAGTGTCCCTCTGTGAGGGGTAAAGGCGTCACCCACCCTGACCCGTATGCAGGCGTGCTGAGTATCCCAGGGGGCAGTGCTTGCCCTGCTGGGCCCTCTGACCCGGGCGAAAGCAGCTGCCCCAGAGCCATGGGCCAGGCTCTGTGACACTGCACAACCAGCAGCTGGCACCGGGGTCACCGTGGGCGGTTCCCGGGGTCACCATGCAGGCCGGAGGAGCTCTTCCTGTTTGGAAGGACTGTGGGGACACTTCTCAAAACCACCCAGCCCCCCAGGATGGACTCATGCCAATAACGAAGTGGGACAGGGAATGACTGGCTCAGAGAAAATCTGTGAGCAGGTGGCTCTGGTGTCCACACTGAAACAGGGACAGGTGGAGCCAAGAGCGACCTCGGGCCCCAGGGAGGACGTGAGTGTCAGCAAGTGCCCCGGGCCAGCGCGGGGGTGGGGAGGCAGGCAAGGGGCCCAGGCCCCACCATGGCTGCAGCTCGGCCCGCTCCTCTGGGCAACCCGGGGTGACACTCGGAGCTGCCTAGGGATCCGAGGACCCCACACGCACACACAGCCCCATCAGAGCCCAGAACTACAGCCCCTGGAGAGAGACTCCAGGGGGACCGAGCTTCTGGAGCCACAGACTAAGGCACCTGCCACATCGGTCTGTCTGTCTGTCTGTCTGCACGGTCACCCCCAAGGCAGACACTGCCGGGCCAGCTCCCAGAGCCAGTTCACGGGGCCTTCTGGCCTCAGAGCCCTTCATCTCTCAGCTGACAAGGGAAGAGGAGACATGTCCTCCAGCACCAAGACCACAGAGGGCTGGGGACAGACCACAGACAGAGGGCCACAGGACTGTCCCCGGGAGGTGGAGCCGTGGCCTGGAGACCCTGACCAGAGCAAAGGCTCTGCCGCGCTGGGTACTCCGGGGCGGCGTGTCTGCGCTCTCTGCCTTGGGGCTCTCACAATTGCAGGGGCCAGGGGTGAAGGCCCCCAGTCCCATCTGCGTATGTCCCCTCTGCCTCACCCCCACCAGGGGGTCCAAAGCTGCAAGCTCACGGCTCAGATGGTCCGTTGCCTAAGACCTGCCTCCCAGATCCATGAAGAGCGACCCACCCTCCCAGTTCACCCAGGAAGTGGATTCTCAGTGGGGAAGTCCGGGGCACACCGGGACAAGCTGGTCACCCTCCATCTACGGGGCCTCAGCCCTGGCTGGGGTCAGCATGGATCAGCCCCGGGCTATGTGAAAGCAAACGTGCCACCCACCCTGGGGGCAGCCCGGGGCCTTCAGTGACGTCAGCTGGTGACGGGTGGGCGGGCCCCGGGCCCCACCTTGATGATGCCCTGGCAGGTGGCGAGGGGCAGCCCCACCTTGATGATGCCTTGGCAGGTGGCGAGGGGCAGCCCCACCAGGCTGGTGCCGTTGATGGACATGATCTGGTCCCCGATACTCAGCTTCCCTGAGCGGGCGGCGGGGCCTCCGTTCATCATGTTCGCCAGGATCACGGTGGGCAGGATGGAGCCCCAGCCCGACTCCACCAGCACCACGCCCAGGATCTCACCCTTGTGCTTCTCGAGCTGCAGCTGCAAACAACGGGCAGGTGGGGGCGCCGCCCAGCCCTCCTGGGCCCACCCAGCAGCCCTGGGTGCCGGGCACAGCCCCTCCCCTCCCACGCCATCCTCCACCCCACCACCGCCCCAAGCCTGGCTCCAGAAGCCAGGATCATTCACTCATTCAACAAGCAAGCAGTCTGGATCATTCATTCATTCATCCAAGCAACAGGCAGCCAGGCTCTAGGCCATCCCCAGGGTACATGGTCCTCTGTCTTACGAGAACTTCCCAAAGGCACCCACTACTGGCAGCTTCGAAACCCCTGGGCAGAGCACCCAGGTTCCCTGCCTTTCAGATGTCCCCCATATGCTTTCCAGACACATCTCTTGGGGGCTGAGTGCCCGCTGATGATAATGGCACCATTAGAAGGCACATTTTCAAGGTCATTAAGACCGGCTGTAATCAGCTTCTTTGTTACACCACCAGCTCATTTCACACACAAGTGCTCGGCTCCCAGCGCAGCAAGGAGCAGGATACTTGTTTAGGCAGCGCTTCCGCCTGCTCAGGGACAGTGGTTTGTGCCAGGGCCCCATGAGGGCTGGCTCCCGGGTCCTGTACCCGTGAGCTGAGCTGGGGGACGCACGGGGCAGCTCAGCTTGGAGAGCAGAGGCACGCGGGGTGCTTCCCGGGGCGCAGCTCACCTCCTTGCAGTTCTCCGAGTTGGAGAAGTGGATGAGGTCATCGTTGTACATCTCCTGGGTGTTGATGACGTCACTGTACTCCTTCTGGCTGAGGTCCTCGGGGTTGATGCCGTTAGCCCGCAGGAACTCCTGGTAGGCCACGCTGAAGGCCTGGCCGATGGACTGGGCGATCAGCTGGGCCTGTGGGGCGCGGGGGCGGGCGTGGCCTCAGAGAGCAGCGCGGGAGCACGGGCTCCACGCGGCCCGGACACCTCCAAGGGCTCAGCATGGCAGCTGCAGCCTCCGCTGGGGAAAGCTGTCTTCCCAGCACCCCACATGAGGTGGGCCCTTCTGCCGCCTTGTAGCCATCAGGGCCTGTCCTGACTGCTCCAAGTCCCAGCCATTCCAGGACCAAGCACTGTGTCAAGGAAAGTCTGGGAAAGTTATGAATTATTTGCTAACTATCCCATTTTTGTTGCTTTTATTGGTAGCTGAACTGTATTTTTCTTTCCACCCATCTTATTCCAGACGTGAGGTGTGTTCTCAGGGGAGCATCACAGAGACTGCTAGTTGTCTCCCCAATATTCATGTCTCCGAGGAGGCAGGTGTGTGTCTGGCCGCTCTGGTGGGAAGGGGTGGCTGTGCTGGGCTGAGGCCAATGACAAGCATGAGAACTGGGGACACCAGCACAGACCCCATAAGCAAATCGCTTCTTCCTACTTCCGTGGATCCGCTTTTGTGGTTGGTTCATTTGTTATTGAATGTCTGACACAGGCCTTGCCCACCGCTGGCTGGTGCATAGAGGATGGTGGGAAGCAAGACCTAAAGACCCGAGACCCTAGGACATGTGTCAGCCACACTCGCAGCTGTGCAATCTGGGAAAGCAATAGGACTCTGGGTGGCTTCTCAGCTCACAGCAGGGCCTCCCTCGTCCCAGCTCCAGGATTCCTCTGCTGCCACCCGCCTCCCCAATGGCCATCAAGGGGGCCTCTGCAGGGGTGCCCCCAGCAAACCTCAGGTCAATAGGATCCCCAAACAGATGAAAAACAGCGATCTGGACTACATGCCTGAATTCTTTTCTGGCTGTACATATTGCATGATGTACAGGCTGCAAATAAATATGACTTAAAAAAAAAATAAAATCAGGCTGGGCCATATAACAGAGGCAGAGTACGGAAGCTTTCCTTAAATAGGTACTGATTCGAAATTGAACTGCCCTCCCAAACGGGGCCCTGACCAGTTTGCACCACCGCTGATGGTGGCTCAGCAGAAGCAGCCCCACCTACTCTAAGACCAGCATTTTGGAGGTGCTGCTAGAGGCACAGTGGCTGCCAGGTGGCGCCCAGGGACTGCCAGGTGGTGCCACCAGCTGGGACACACCTGAGAGCACCGCTGAGGAGGGCCCAGGGGAAGCTGGGAGTTGGGACTTAGGAAGAGGGGTGCTGAGGGCAGAGGGAGGGCAGAGGGGGGCTGGGAGGCCAGGGCCTGCCCCATCCCACTGGGGTCTCAGGGTTTGCAGCCACCCTTCTGACAAAGGTCCCCTGGCTGGGAAGGGTGGTCTAAGAGCACCCCTCCCTTCACCCCTAGGCAGGGAGCCTGCAGGGGCTGCCCACTGCCCTCAGACTCCACTGTGGGTTCTGCTGGGACCCTCACCCCACCCAGTAGGAGCTGCTAGGACAGTGAGGGCATCCACGCCCGGGTTTCTAGGGGTGCAATCCAGGAGCCCGTAGTGTCTCCCCACATGCTGCAGGCTCCCACTTCTCCCACTATGCCTTTTGGATCCCCCCTCCCCACTCTGGGGTGTTCACTCCTATGAGGCCAGGAGCCCGGTCCAGGCCGAGGGGAGTGTGCCCTGGACCTCAGCAAGGGGCTGGCATTGCCAGGCTGGCCCTCAGAGGTGGCCTCCTGCAGGTGGGTCGAGAAGGGCAGGGGCAACTGCTGTTCTCCCAGAACTCCTTTGCCTGGACACTTTCACCTGTGCGGCTTATCTACTCTGACCTGGGCCTGGAGGGGAAACTGAGACTCAGAGAGCGCCACTGGTAGCCTTCATGCCACCTTCCATTTTCTCCAGGTGTCCCACTGTGCTCGCTCACCGGACCCTCGGATTCCTTACTCGGCCCCACAGCCCACCTGGACAGAGCCACCATCCGGGTCCTACACTCTGGGCAGCTGCTCGGGGTCCCCTCACACCCCACCGGGGGTTCCTTCCCTCTCTCTTTCAGTGACACTTGGAGCCCCCCCATACATGCGCACGTGCACACACCTTGCTCTCAGCCTTATCTCCTGCAGAACTGACAACTAGGGGGCCACAGCTGCACGCCCTGTCTTTGACCCTCTGCCCAGAACCATCTGCATGGCTGGCACCTTGGACCTCATTCCTTCCGACTAAGACATCCTCAAGCTCTGAATGGCACAAAAAATGTCTATCCAGGGGCTTCTGTATAAGGGTGGGAGGAACGTGTGTGCACAGAGGTGAGCCGGTATTTAAATTCCCTCTCTCCGATCAATATACCAGCACTTCTGGTTGACTTCAACTTCTTAGTAAGAAGGCGGACTACTGCCTCTACGCACCCTTTCCGACGTGAAACTACTGGGGGCCTCCCACTGCTCCAGGACCCTGAGACGCCCTCAAGTCCCTCTGTCCACTAGAAGGTGTTCCTCGAGGAGAATTTAAAAAATTCTCCTGTGGGAACAGCCACAGGAGGGCGCAGCAGCTGGCTTCCCACTGTCCTGAGTGGGATCCGCCAGCAGGGGACAGCCGAGAGCCCGGGCCCAGCGTCCCCTGCACTCCCTTCTCCAGGGCGGTCCCTTTCTGTCCCTTCTAGGCTCCGAAAGAGGCTCTCATTCCATTCAGGAAAGGAGCCCGTGGATTGATGGCCCCTGAGCGAAGCTACCGAATTTTAAACGTCAGAATTATTGTTTAACTTGTGAGGAAGTGGCTGTGAGCGAAAGCAGAGCTAGCCCTCAGGTGCCACCGCGTGTCCTTCTGCGCAACGCTGGCTGGTGACAATGTGCATCCCGCCAACAGAGTTAGTCCAGGAGGACTTCGCTGTAAGAGAGCAAAGCTCTGATAAAGGCTTTGTCCCAATCGGCAGCTCCCCTCGTATACGTAACTACGGTTGAGTTTAGAAGCGGCTCCTGAAACGCTTAGGAAGTACAATAAAACGCTATTCAGGGCCGGCCGAGTAGCACTGTGGTTAAGCGCTGGCTTGGGACGCCAGAGGCCCCAGTTCGGGTCCCACATGTGAGGGCCAATGACACTGCCCTCAAAAAACAAAAACAAAAACAAAAACAATGCTATTCACTCTCTCTCTCTGCCAACTTAGCATTAGAAAAGCAGGGGTTCCCCTGGCAACGTCGGGGGCGGCCCCCTGATACGTGGCTGCCCACAGCCCCAGGGGTCAGCCCGCACGTACGTCCTCAGACTCGAACACGTGGCAGGTCATCTTGTACTGCTTCCTGCCCTCCTGCGCCCCCGGCGTGGTCTCGATGCAATCCTGGGAGGCCGAGCGGGGCATACGCCGCCGGGCCATCAGCACCACGATGTTGCCAATGTCAGCGATGTAGGAGATGGTGCGCAAAGCGTGGTCCATCATGGTTTCCTGTCGGGCGGGGACGAGAGGTCCATGTGAGGGGGACAGGCCATTAGGGGTTCCCAACCTCGGCGCCACTGGCTTTTGGGGCCACATCGTTC
Organism: Aselliscus stoliczkanus; assembly: GCA_033961575.1. Lineage (NCBI taxonomy): Eukaryota > Metazoa > Chordata > Mammalia > Chiroptera > Hipposideridae > Aselliscus > Aselliscus stoliczkanus. The sequence continues at coordinate 33,682,133 of CM066741.1, forward strand.
ATTATCGTGAGGGGCTGCCCTGGGCCCCGCAGCGCACTCACCCACTCCTCTGGTCTCCACCATCCCCAGAAGCCAGCAGCACCCACCCACCCCCTTCCCAAGCTGTCACGACCAAAACTACCTCCAGCCCTTGCCAAATGTCCCCTGAGGGACAAAAATCGCCTCGGGTGGAGAACCACCCCTCCAGTTCACAGAGCGCTTTAGGGTGGCGATTCACCGTCAAGGTGAGTCTTTCGTCCTGTCGCCATGAGGCCAGGTGGGGCTCTCAGCGCTGGGAGGAACCGTGGGAGCCTGCGACATGGTGAAGCGCATCCCTCCCAATCAGAGGCCACTGTGGCCTGGAGAAGGGTCGCTTCCCTGCCAAGCATGCGCCTGGCCCAGACTTCCTCCCCAGAAGAGATGGAAGGCTTCCAAGCCAGTGTCTGCCACGGATGAGTTCTTCCAGGGAGCGCAAGCAGCCCGGCCCGGGTCAGGGGACACTGAGGCAGCTGGCCCGATTCCCATGGATGGGTCTCCAGAGCCATTCAATTCCCTCGGCCAGGGGCCGGTCCATTACTCTTGGTGGCTTTTGTCGTCTGACAGGAATCCCCAGTCAGCGTCCAGCCCATCACCGCTGCCTAACAAGGCTGAGTACAAAGGCTCTCAGAAACCAATCATTTGGTCTTTTATGTCTTTGTCCTCTTCCCACAAAAGAAAACCGGCTGTTTCTGCAATGCCCACAGCCTCTTCCTTCCTCACAGAATCCACTTTTGTAGAGGATAGTTCTCCACATTTGTCTTCCTGGAGCAGATGTGTTTTCTGGCCAAGGCTGTGGGAGGTGGTTTAGCACCACAAAAGCCACCTTCCAGGAAGGGGTGCTGGCAGGAGAACAGCTGGGGGTGGTTCTTCAGCAGCTCCTGATTTCCGGCTGCCATCAGAAATACCCACCTCAATCCCCAGGTGTCAGATATGCGCATCCGCCCTTCCCAACTCACGTCAAGGGCAGAACCGGCTTCCTCATAGATGGACGCCACCCACCCACCCACGCGGCCGCCGGCCTCTGTCCTGTCCTGACCTGTCACTTCAGCCTCCACAGTCTCTCTCATCTGTCTCCCCGTCTGCAGCCCGTCAGCCAACATGTTTTACTTTTCATTCAAACCAGGTTCCTGTCACAACTCTCTTTTCCAGGTCACCCTCAACAGTGCCTCAGAATGAGCTCGCAAGCTACTGACAGCCCGCCCACGACCCGACAGGTCCCCCGAACCCCTCAGCAGGCAGCCAGACCGCAGCTCACAGCACCTCCTGACCCAACTCCCCAGCACCGGTTCTCGTCACTCCTGCCTTGGCCCAAGGGACTCCCGTGGTACGTACTCTCAGGGGGAAGTTAGGGGTTGATCCACACGAGTTTCAACAACCGTCTTCAAGGGCTCACCTGTGTGTCCGCATTTAGCACCTTGATCCTCTGGGTGGAGATGAAGAGGTCCACTTCGGTCAGGGTCTGGGTGTCCCCCTCAGAATTCTACGGAAGGACAGTGTACACCGTTACAAACCGAACTAACAAACTTGAATGGAGCCCTGACAATATTACTAGTGGCCCTGAGCGCCCCTAGGGGGACATGTGAGCAGCCATGGAGCAGCTCCGTCATGGAGCAGCCATCAGAAACCTCAATATGCCCTCCAGTGCAATCTGCAGCTAAGAGAGTTCTGAAGGCAGTTTGCAGAGGAGGAGGGACTGGCTTCAGGGGGACTGAGCACGGAGGGAGGGCCCACGCCTGGGGTTTTGGGCCACAGCGTCCAAAGAACAGTCCCTTTACCCCCTAAAAAACAGACCTACCTGCCTGCCAACCCTCATCAAATTCGATGACAGAACAGGGTCTGTGTCCCCGGGCTGTATTTCCTAGATTTGGGGTTCTAAGCACCCCGAGGAAACGGGGAAGAAATTTTCAGAAGTTGGATTCGAACATCAGCATTTTCTTCTGATTTAAACAGTCAACCTCTCAGCAGGCTTAGTCCCCATCTTCCAAAAACCGTGAGGAAAGCAAAACCTGGGGTGGACTGAGTGTTGCCCTCACAGCAGCCTAGGAGAGGCCGGAAGGAGCCGGCACACCGATGCCACTGTTTTGTCGCCTCCTGGAGTATGCTCATCTTATGGTCATTAGGCATGTGTGCATGGAATGTTCTGGAAGAGTGAACTCCTCAGGGTCTGCCCCAAGCCAGGACAGCCTTTTCACTGGGTCTCACGTCCAAGGGAATACTAACTACTACTGCACGGCTTCTTCTGGTTTCCCCACTGAGATAAATAATTCTATGTGGCCCCTTGGGAGCTCACGGTGCTATATCTTCCACTTCAAAAGAGCAGAAACTGATTCAATTCCTCGCTAGAAAATCTGAAATCAAAAACGCCCCTGTTGATAATTCTGCAAGAATTCCTCAAGCCCCGATGAGAAATCTGCATTTTTGCTCAGCTTTCAAGGGAAAGATCTTTGGGGCTTTCGGTCCACGGTGGGTGACAATTGCTTTTTTTTTTTTTTTTTTGAGGGCAGTGTCACTGGCCCTCAGATATGGGGCCCGAACCGGGGCCACTGGCTTCCCAGGCCAGTGCTTAACCACTGCGCCACTCGGCCGGCCCTGGCATTTGCTTTTAACTGATTATAAGAGAGAACAGAGTCCAAAATATTCCCGCTGAAAATAGTCTGCAGCACTGTAGGACTACTGTTCCCCTGTTTTTAAAAATGGGGTTTATTCTACATCCAGACGCCTTTAAAGGTTATGTGCTAGGACTGTCACTCAAAACCCTCTGGCTAAAAAGTAGGTCGGGGCTGAAGTAAAAAAGAAAAGTTGGGGCCGGCCGAGTGGCGCGGTGGTTAAGTGCTGGCTTGGGAAGCCAGCGGCCCCGGTTCGGTCCCACATAGGAGGGCCAGTGACAGTGCCCTCAAAAAACAAAACGAAACAAAAAAGTTGCGGATGGACCGTGGTTTTTAGTTTTTGTGATGATTTTAGTGGAAACGCGAGCGCTGTGATCCACCCCATCGGAGGACAGGGGCTGACAGCTCAGGCTGGGGAGCAATGGATGACGCTGAAACCTGGTTAATAACAGGGAACAGGAAAGGCCACCCCATCATGCCCTCTGCTGGGAGAAAGGGGGAGTGTCTGTACTGGGGTGGACACATCTGTGGACGAGGGCCCTGACCACCAGTCCGTCTGTGGGTGGGTGGCTCTCTGCTGGGGACGCCGCTCTGGGAGCAGCCCGGCCAGCTGTGGGCAGACCAGAAAAGGGTCCCTGGCAACGATCTAGAGCATCTTGCTGCCTGGAAGGACCCCCCGCAGCCCTCCGTGGAGGTCATTGGCTAGCCTTGTCCGGCCGTTGAGGGTGTTCTAAGCTGCGTCTATTCCAGCTACGTTCCATAGTGACAGCCCTGCTTCAGATGCCGGGTGCTTGGGCAGTCCAGGGGTGCAAGGGGCAACTACAGGCAAGGGGCCCCTCTTCTTTGGGAGAGGTACACCCCAACTGCAGGTCTGAAGCAATCAAAGGAGAAGCCGCTGGGCCAAGAGCAAATGTCACAGGGAGAGAAGTGTCACTGCAGCGTGAAGGGAACCCCAGACAGGGTCCTCTGGCCACATGCCCAGAAAATGGGTATCCCAGGTGGGAACGGAAGACTACACCCCTTGCTGTTTAAGCTACAAGCCAGTGCAAGCTGGTACCTCCCAGCATCGGGCAAGTGGTATTTCCTGTATCGGGAGGGTGGTTTGAAAGTGCCAGCATTTACTAAAGGACCAGGTTTACAAAGGATGGAAGGTCAACCCCATTTTTGGAAGTCTGCCCATGCTCCAGGAACTTTTCAACAGGGGAAGGGCCTCATGGGCAAACTGAGCTTCTCATCAACCAGGTTTAGTCAATTAACCTTAACGAGCCTTTAAATATCAGAACGATTTAATTAATTCTCGACAGGCGGCCTGGGTGCTAAATGTATCACACAGTCCTAGCAAACGTCACATTTAAAAAACGTCTCCGTAAACCAGCAGCCTCACAGCACTGACCAGGCTCTAGCACGTTCTAGCACACAGCCTCTAAAAAGGAAACTCAACAAGGGCAATGATTAAACTCGTGTGCAAGCGGGCGGTTCAGAAAAGAGAAGCAATCAAGGGAAGAGGAAAAACCATCTGTCCCTAGTGGAATGGCCCCTCCCCCGCCACGTACAGGACAAGCCACAGAAACGCACGCAAACGCCACAGTCCAACGTTACACACCGCTTTTTTCTTGACTTTGGCAGCCTTTTGCATCCTCTGAGCAGCGTGTAAGAGAAAAAAAAAAAGCAGGTGGGCGGGCGCCAAGGAAAGGAGGGTGCGGCCATTATTTTGGTCTTGTGATCCACACCCCAGGACTGAGCTCTCGTGCCGAGGCGGGCAGCCACCACCTCAGCAGGTTACAGGTTTCCCCCGAGTGCTGGAAATTCCTGACACCCACCCGGATCAATGAAGGTGGCACTGAGGACATGAGAGATGCAATTGGCCAGCAGAAGGGTGCCAGGCTCCTGGGCAGAGCCGCAGCCTGGGGTCTCAGGCGGCAGGGCCTGGGGCCTCCCTCCGCTAAGTGGCACCAGCAGCCAGGACCCAGGGTTCCCTCTCTTCTCCTGACCACCATGGCAGGCTCACGCCTGGCCTTCCCTCCTTCAGTGTTCAATGAGGACAGGGAGGCGGCTGGCATCGTCACTCCCCCCGCGGGGCAGCAGCACCCATGGGCCCCGTATCACCCGGGGGTCAGCTCTCGGACCCCCCACCTCTCCCTCCCGACCCCATAGCTTGTGGACTTGGCCTCTTCTTGCCTAGCCGCACCATCATTCAAAAACAAGCGATGCAACCTGCACCCAGGACAGCAAGTATATCCGAGTTTTCCTTGAGTCAAGAACTTAAATAGAAAGTGACTGTTTTCCCTTCTGCAAGGGCTCTGCGGAAACCCATATGTTGTAGGGCTGGCATCTCTCCAAAACCCTGTTCCCAGGTGGCCCAGTGGCAGTTCCTTAAGAAGGAGCAAGCTGCCTCTGTGGCCCCAGCGCCCCAGCGCCCCGCTGTTCCTGCCGATGGCTGTGGGGTTTGCGCCTGGGCCCTGCCCCCCACCCCCCCTGCAGAGCGCCCCTCCTGAGCCCACCCCTACCTTAACCCGGCTGACAGCCTCCTGCGCTTGCATCATCCTGATGTTCTTGGAAGGGTTCCGTTCTGAGAGCAGCTGTGTGGACCCCAGGTAGTTGGCAGCGAAGATGATCCCATCAATGAGGTCCTCTGGTTCGCAGGGCCCTGGAACTGAAGGGGGGGACCAGTCAAAGTCTCCCCAGGGGGCAAAAGAACAAGGCAGCAGGGACCCCAGATGAAGGGGGAGGTGGCAGCCAGCAGCGAGGCCAGCCCACTTCCTCTGTCACCCCTCAGTGCATGGTACAAGTAGCTACACAATCAGCTCTCCAGGGGGCGGGCCGGGGACTCCAGACCCCCGCGTGAGATGCGCTGGACTTCAGCCCTGCTGAACTGGGCTGGTGCCCTTGGGAGGGTCATCTAACGTTAGGGTCTCGATTTCCTTACCAGCAAAATGGGTGAGTGGGTGGGCGGGTGCCAGGAATTCCTGATTTCTATCTCAACAGAGTTTTTGCAAAGATAAGATGAATAGTATATGAGTTTCATAAATGCTAAAAGCATATCAAATGCAAGGCATTCATGGGTGAATTTTTCACTTTGATTTGCATCTAGCCCACAAGACAAGTTGTGGCATGTGACCAGCAGAACTTCAGGTGCCAGGTGAGTGAGGCTGCAGCAGTGACAGGTGGCGGGCCCAAGGGCAGTTCATGTGGTCACTGGGCCCGTGGGCAGGCATGACAGGGCACTAAGGCTCAGCAGGCAAAGGGACGCCACGGTGATGCTGACATCAAGTGACAGAGCAGGGACCAGAACCCGCATCGGCCACATCCCAGATGGCTGCAGGTACAAACTGGTATGAACCTCTTTTAAACCCCATGCCCGACGGGACTGTGGGAGATGGCAGGCGACTTAAAACCCCTGAAGCTGAAGTCATTGGAGGAGGGATGGAGGGGAGCCCTGAGCAGCCCCGCTGTGCCCAGAGTCCCCCAGAGCCAGGCAAGCCCCGGGAGTCCCAGACGCCCCAGACATTCGGCGTCAGTGAGGCTGGAGTGGGTCCAGAAATGTCCAGCGGGTCCTCAAATTTCATCCTTTTATTCAACATTATTTCATTATAATGTTGATGACATGCCAGAGGAACCTAACTCTTGTTTATATCCATCAGACAGTGGAAAACTGGGCTCATTATATGTCATTTCGCTTTAAAGTTGCAGAACCTGTGGATGGCGTTCAGGGAAGATTTCCTGTAGTGCACATGCTCGCACACGCATATGCACACATACTTGCACACACACACACACACACACACACACATGAATGTACACACACGCACATACACCCACACCCACCGTGGGGAGGAACCTCTCCTTGCCCACCCATCAGCAGCCATGGTTCGCATGTGGGGCGCATCGGGGCTTGTCATCAGCTGGGGAAGGCAGAAGCCATCCTCAACAGAGGAAGCTGATGTCAACCACAAGCCAGCACCCTGCAGCCTGCCCCTGGGGTCTTCTGACTGAGCCAACTCCCGTTCCGGGCCTAGTTCTCCCCAGTGAGTCTGTCACTTGCCGTCACTCGCCTCCTTGCAGTGACCATGACTGACCAGTAGATGGCGTCACTTTCCCCCTCAGGAAGTCGGAGTAACTGTCCACCGCACACCCTCAGCCAGCACCCAGGGCCTGGACCTGGAAAAGTATCCTCGCGTCCTATCTATGGGGCAGGGTGGGGTGAGGGCTGCATGGCACCCTGTGGGCCCCCATCCCTGGGTGAGGGAGAGGCCTTCCCTTCTGAATCAAATCCCACCTTCCGAGGCTGCAGCTTTGAACTCTCCTCTGGCCAGAACCTGCGACAAGCTCACCGGACCTCCCAGGTTCACGGTTCTGTTTCCATTCACATCCGTGAGCAGACGGATTCAAGGCTGGAGGGAACCTCACCAAATGTGGACCCCACCTCGGGGCGCAGACTCCCGTGTGTGAAGGGCGCCCCACCCGAGGCAGTGGGGACCCACGCGCACCCCTGCTCCCCGCAGGGAGGCCAAGGAAGGAATCAGGCCTCTGTTACAACTCCAACAACCATGGACGGCCACCTCCGCGGGGGGCTCTGGTCTCTCCTGCTTTGCTCTTTATTCAAATAGGAAACAGCAGGTGCGATGTGCTTCCAGCACCCTGCCTGTCAGTCGGACCCACGCCCCTTCACACACTTCCTTCCTAGAAGAAAACCCGGCTGAGTGGTGTGGTGGTTAAGTGCTGGCTTGGGAAGCCAGCGGCCCCGGTTTGGGTCCCACATATGAGGGCCAGTGACATTGCCCTCAAAACAAACAAACAAAAAAAAACACACACACACAAAAAAACAACCCAGAAGCAGAGAAGAGCAGCCAGTGGGGGTGGGTTCAGTTTCCCAGGCAGAGACTCTCAACTCCAGTCATGAAACGCAAAGCCCACACCAAACAGCGTCCCCCAATCCTGACCCAGAGGGCCCTGCATGTGTAATTATACACTGTTCTCATTGGGCTCAACTCTTGAACTGACCCTAAGCTGAGACCACCAGGGGAAAACAGGACAAAGAATCAAGACGGATTAAAAGAGATCCTGTCTCCCCAGAGGGTGATTTCCCCTTTTTAAAATTTTTAAATTGATTGATTGATTGACTGATTGATTGATTGATTGATTTCTCCTTTTGATGACATATATTATATTTACGTAAGTGTAGGCAGACCGTGTCTGCACAGCTGGGACAAGGAGGAGAAGGCGCCCCAGGTTCTTCCAACTGAAGGAAGCCTTCGTCTGAAGCCCCTATTGGGAGAGCCCAAGGCCCTGCCCATCTCTCTGAACAGGGAAGGGCTAGGAGGTCCCCAGAGCCATGCCTTGGAGCCCTGTCCCTGCCACCTTTGGGGGGGGGCCCTCCTGAAAGAGGCGGTGAGCAGAGCCCCACATGGTCTCACAAACTCTGTGCTTGGAGGGGCAGCTGGGAGTGTGGATGTGCATCCAAAGGGCCTCAGAGTGCAGCCCCCCCAGTTACACTCAGACTCTGCAACTAGGGTGCAGTTTCACCCAGTCCTCAACAATCCCATGAAGCAGCCCTCAGCATCCCAACATGACAATAAGGACAGTCCACGTCGAGTCACATGACTTTACCCAAGATCGCCGTCACCAGTTCAGGCACTAAGTAAGCGTTTCTGAGCCCTGCCCCACCCCCACAGAAGGGCCTGCGCTATGACAGAAAACATGGAGCTTACAGGCTGCCGTCAGTCCCACAGTCACAAAACGAATGCATCAGGATGGCCCGCAGGGAATGCCATGAAAGGTACAGTTCCAAGGAAGAAGCAACAGGAGAGTCTGCCTTCGGAAGGGCTCTAGGGGCAGTTGCCCTTAGGGCTGAGGTCTGAAGGGTGAAAACGAATCAACAAGCCACAGAGGAAAAGGAGGAGAGAGCTTTCCAGGCGGAGGCAGGAGCAAGTGCAAAGGCCCTGGGGTAACAGGGAATACAGTCCTTAGAAGAATTGCAAAATGTGCAAACTGCCTAGGTGTGGGGTGGGCCAGCTTGGGGAACAGGCCAAGGTTACAGAGAAAGTGCCAACCAGATGTGAGGCCTTTGGGGACACACCCATGACTGTCACTCTGCCTTTAAAAAAATAACTCTGGCTGCAGAGAGACAGAAAGGAGGGCAGTTGGGAGGCTACTGCAGAGATCCTAGCAAGTGAGTGAGGATGATGGTGATGAGGGGACCTGGGAGATGGCGACAGGCTGGATTCCCTCTGGACATTCTATCCACAGGACTGGAGCATGGATTGGAGTGCGAGGTGAGGGCGAGGAGGGCTGGGAAGTTGGATGTAGGACTGGAGAGAGGGAACTGCTGCTCCCTGAGGAGAGGACTCCGGGAGAGGCCTGCAGCGTATCTGTAATAGCAAGCACTGGAAACCACTGCAGCCTTCCTGCAGAGGCCACAGCGGCCCAGTGGAGGGCTGAAAACAGCAGAGAGCACCCTCTGCAGTGGGGAACCACGGCACCACCCCCAGGCGTTAGCAGTAAGTGAAAAAAGCAAGATGGAGGAGAGGGCATCTAATTCATTACCACTTACCGAAGAAAGGGGGAGGGATGCTTATACTACAAATGTCAAAAATAGGCCATATGGACGATGCCAGACGTCTTCGCATACGCTCTGTTTTGTATATATCACATTAGAGCCATGGATTTTATACAATAAAATGAAATGAAGAAAGCGAATTCCTAAGAGTTGAAAGAAAAATGAATCTGAAGGTGTATCAGGGTGTGACACAATCCCAAAGGGACGCACTATTCCAAAGAATTTGAAAACAGTTATTTTGATGATACATCCCTCGTGGGCTATACTCTAAAGACAAAAATCACTGCCAATAAGTCTCCAACTGTGTCTGTGATTCTGTCCTTGGTGATGTTGGTGATGCTGCTCTGAGCCGTTGTGTGATCAGCGGGGTATAAGAAATGAGGAATTATGTTGGTGTCTTTTAGACCAGGGGTTTGGGACACAGGAAAAAGAAGGTGCAGATGCAAAAGCCCCACAGTCCTGACAAAGTGTCAGTATAAATCACCATGCATTTTATCTTAAAAGCATGCAGTTTATTTACACACACACACACACACACACACACACACACAGGTCTGACTTTTTTGACATCAGAGGCATGATTCATCATGAATTTGTACCAACTGGACAAACAGTGAACGAAGGTTACTATTTGGAAGTGCTGAAAAGGCTGCATGAAAAAGTTAGATGACCTGAACTTTCCACCAACAATTCATGGCTCTTGCATCACGACAATGCACCAGCTCACACGGCACTCTCTGTGAGGGAGTTTTTAGCTGGGAAACAAATCACTGTATTGGAACACCCTCCCTACTCACCTGATCTGGCCCCCAATGACTTCTTTCTTTACCCAAAGATAAAGGAAATATTGAAAAGAAGGCATTTTGATGACATTCAGGACATCAAGGGTAATACGATGACAGCTCTGATGGCCATGCCAGAAAAAGAGTTCCAGAATTGCTTTGAGGGGTGGACTAGGCGCTGGTGTCGATGCCTAGCTTCCCAAGGGGAGGACTTGGAAGGTGACATACTGAGGTATGTAGCACTTTTTCCAGGATGAGTTCGTTAACTTAATTGTCCGACCTTGTACATAACAAATGACCCCCAAATTTAGCAGCTTAACATGACAAATTTATTATCCCCGTGTCTATGGGTCAGGAAGCTGGGTGCCTTTGGCTCGGGGTCTCACAGAGCTGCAGCCATCTCAGAATAAGGGAGGATCCACTTCCAAGGTCACTGATGAGGCTGCTGGCCAGAGACACCAGTCCTGTGCCATGTGGGCACCTGACAGGGCCACTCAGCAGAGTGACTAAGCAAGCAAGAGAGAGCAAGGAAAAAATCACAGCCTTTTTGTAACCTAATCTTGGAAGTGACATCCCCACTCCTTCTGCCACGTTCTTATTCATTAGAAGGGAGTAAGTCCAGCCTACTCTCCAGGGGTGGGGGTTATCCAGTGTCATGACGACCAGGCGCTCCCTGGGGACCATCTCCCTACACACATCTATGTATTTCCTACCTATCTGATCAAGTCAGTCGCAATCACCACCCAATGGTGCTCAGTTCACAGTCTCTATGACTGCCCAGGGCTCCTTGGAGAAATAACTGGTCTAGTCTAGAAGCAAGAAACGGTGAAGATGATCCTGGGATATCCAGTCATACCAGGAAGCAAGGAGGCTATCAGACTGTGGGGTCACACTGATAGGTCTTGGGGACCGGCCACAAGCACTGGGCAGAGCAGAGGCAATCTAAGGACAATAGGGATGACATCAGACATACATTGAAGGTCAACCATTTATTTCCACTCAAGACTCCCGGGTGATGGGGGATGAAACCCCACTGGTTATCTTCAGAGGCTGTTAGGGAAACCCATTCATTTAAAAAAATTTAAATAAAGGAAAGGTATCAAGTATATAACCTGCTTTTCCTATACAAACTGTACTCAGCATAACCAAATACCTGATGATGGAAAGTTTCTTTGCATGGAAGAATCCCAGCTAAACAGTGCGGAAGGAATGATAGAATTAGAATGCAGCCATTTTGGACCCTTTAAGCAATTCATGGATGGACACAATGACCCTTAATGGCTGCTAATCCTACACAAAGAGAGACAAGAAGATGGTACGTGCCCTTTCATGGAAGCACTCAAGACTATCTATGAAGGTGTTTGGCCCCCAACAACCAAATGGAATCTGATCAAACCCCTCTCTACCTAAACCCAGACATTTTCCAGGACTCAGGAGACCAAGGGCCGTGGGGCAAAGTCCGGAACGCAGGGGATTCTGTAGCACAAGTGACAGAGATCCATCTACGACACCATCAACAACTACCACACAATTCTAAGAGACAAAAAAGAGACATGGATGGAGAACTGATAAAGCAAGAGACATAAGAGAATCGGAAAACACATCAGCCGATCTCAAAGGATGGCCCATATCTGGACCCCCTTCAAACATGCACAGCTACAAACTGGTGGGGGGGCATGTTTAAGTGCTGACGGGGGGTTAATGATATGTAGAATTGGTCATTTTATTTTGGTATTGATACGAATTTGATACTACTGATGATGGTCTTGGAATGAACTTTTTTAAATCGAGTCTCTGTATTTTACAGATACATGTTTGAAACATTTCAAGAGGGGATGTGAGGTCTGAGGTTTTGCTTTAGAATAATCTGGAGAGGGTGGGGGTGTAGACGAATCCACACTAGTCACGAATCGGCAGATACTAAAGCTGGTGGGAGCACACGAAGCTCACTATATTATTCTCTCTACTTGTATATATGTTTGAAAATGTGTTTGTTTTTTAAAGGTTTTATTGGGGAATTGAGGGAAGGGAACAGTGTTGGAGAATTGGGGGAGGGGACCAGCCAAGTTGTTCTTCAATCTTTGTTGTGGGGGGCGCCAGTCGCCATCTGGCTTCTCATTAGCAGCTCGTGGCCTCTAAGCTCAAGGTGCTGTGTTCAGTCTTAGCTGCGGGTGGGCATAGCCACCATCCCATGCGGGAGTCGAACCAGCAGCCTTGTTATTAAGAGTGCACGCCCTATCCACTGAGCCATCCGGGCGGCAGCTCAGCTCAAGGTGCCGAGTTCAGTCTTTAGTTGTGGGTGGGCATAGACCACCATCGAACAGGCAATCTTGTTCTTACACCAGCTGGGCCATCCTGCCACCTGTTGGCAGCTGAGCGACAGCTCAGCTCAGGCGCAGCATCACTGGCCTGGGATGTGGGAATCGAACTGGCGGCCCTGTTGCTCAGAGCTTGTGCTCTAAGCCAACTCTTAACTAAGCCACTGGGCCGGCCCCGTTTGAAATTTTTTATGATAAAATAATTCAATGGACGGATCTTTCAAAAGGTGTCATTTTTTTAATAATGTCACTATTGTATATTCTATATTACATTGTTTCCTGTACTCTGCACCATCCAATTAGACAAGAGGACATGGTAATAGCAAACAACAAAGGAAGCAGCAAAAATCATTCTTATTTGCAGATGGCATGATTATATGCCAAGAAAAACCAAGAGCTCCCTGGGGGCCATGAAAAACAACCAAAAATCTATTTTAAAAAATAAGAGAATTCACAAAGGCAGTTATTTCAAAATTTAATAGATGAAAAAAATCAATAGCTTTCTTTGTAGCTACAAGTAGCAACAAGTGAGGAAAAAAAGAATGAAACAAAAGATTTACAATAAATCTTTTTGTTGTAAAGAAAAACAGAAAAACAATAAAAGGAAACAAACGTCCAAGGAATAAACTAATAACATGTGTGCTGAATTTGTATGAATCAAATGTTATTGGTGAAGATAAACAAGTCTGAATAAATGGAAACAAGTCCCCCTGTGACAAGGAGATTCTGTATTGTAAAGCTGACTCTTTCCCCTTACATAAATAAATTTAATGCATGGTATGTATTAAATAAGCAAAATACCATGAAAATGCCAATAGGAACTTTTAGTGGATAACTAGATAAGCTGATTCTAAAGTTTCTATGAAAAACTAAATATACGAAAGGACCCAGGGAATTTCTGAACAGGAATGATGTTGACAAGGAAACGAAGTGGCCATACCAGGGAACAAAATGCCATAAATTCCCAGTAAACAGAGCAGCCTAATTCTGGCGCTTAAAAGGGCGAATCAGGGTAAGAGACCCAAAAACAGACCCAGGTGCACATGGCAATTTAGTATATGATGAAGGCAGCATTTCAAGTCAATGAGGAAAAGAACCATTGAACAGTTTGGGCACAACTCATTAGCTGGTGGAATAAAATGCTTAAAATGGAACTCTTCCTCTAATCCATATACCAAAATAAATTCCAGATAAATCAAACATTTAAATAATATAACATAAAATCATAAGCATGCTAGAATAAAGCTTTATTTAAAACAATAACCTTAGGAGGGTGAAGGTTATACTAATCTCAAAAACTCAGGAGCCTCAAAGAAAAAAAGATGGATACATTTGACTACAGAAGAGGCTCAACAAAGCAAAAAACACACAAAAAGATTGTACGACAACAGTAACCTGGGAAAAGTGTCTGCAATATAAATCGAAAGGCTCATTTCCTTTATATGTAAAGAATAGCACAAATCAATAAGAGAAACCAAAAATCCAGTCGAGGAATGCGCAAAAGAAACAGACCCTGCAGAGGAAAAGAAAAACAAATGGCTTCTAAGCATGAATCTGTTTGGTGTCACTTCTAATGGAAAGCACGCACGTGAAAAGAACAAGTTACCACCTTTCACCCACCAGCCGGGAGCCACAAGCACGAGCCACAACCACATGACATGGTCAGCTGGCACACAGGGCTGGTGAGCCAGTGCTCTCAGATGCCGTGTAACCTGTCCCCTCTGGGGAAGGCCACCTGGCCATCTCCACTGGAGTCAGTGTGCTGCTGGCCTGTAACCCAGCTTCACAAAGGAACCGCTTCTTCGAAAGGACGCCTGAAAACAAAGGTAGCCACGTGGCCACTCGCGGCTGCACTGACCCCAAGCTGATAACGCCCCATCCTACGTGAAGCCACTGGATCCTGTGCTGCCATCTCCATGATCTGCCAAGAAATAAAAAAGCTAAGTGGCCAGTGCAACGTCTATTTTAAGCAAACGGTCTATATGTAGGCTTGTATATGGCCAGGAAGTCTCTAGAAGGGGCCACAAGAAATCTACCAGTGGCTTCCACTGCAGAGAGGGATGTGCAAACAGAAAAGGGAAAAGTTCCATGTGGATTTCCAGGGTAGAACTCCTTTTTAATTCCTGTGGCTCTTGGCTTGATCCAAGCACTACTCAGAGAAATTATAACAAACCTCCAGTAGTGAATCAAGTTCCTAATTGAAATCATAACAAACCTCCAGTAGTGAATCAAATCCCTATTCATGCTGAGCTAATGGAGTCCTGAGGATGAGAGCAAGTGTTTGTTTGTGAAAAAGAAAAGTCGTTTTGGTGTGTACTACAAAGCTACAATAATCAAAACACTATGAGACTGACACAAAACAGACACACAGATCAATAAAACAGAATCGACAGCCCAGGAGTAAACCCTCGCTTATATGGTCAATTAATCTACGACAAAAGGGACAAGACTATACATTGGAGTAAACACAGTCCCTTAAATAAGTGGCTCTGGGAAAACTGGACTGAGACACGTGAAAAAAATGAAACAGGACCACCTTCTTACACCATATACAAAACTAAACTCAAAATGGATTAGACTTAAATGTAAGACCCAAAACCATAACGTTCCTAGGAGGAAACATATGCAGGAAACTCTGACATCTTTTTGGATATGTCTCCCCAGGCAAGGAAAACAAAAGAAAAAAACAAATGGGACTACATCAAACTAAACTGTTTTTGCACAGCAAAGAAAACCAAATGAAAAGGCAGCCTACTGAATGGGAAAGATATTTGCCAAAGATATATCTGATAAAGGGTTAATATCCAAAACATATAAGACACTCATACAACTCAACACCAAAAAAACATACAATGCAATTGAAAAATGAGCAAGGACCTGAATAGACATTTGTACAAAGAGGACACACACATGGCCAACAGACTTGTGAAAAGATGCTGAAAGTCACTCATCATCAGGGAAATGCAAATAAAAACCACAATGAGATATCACCTCATACCTGTCAGAATGACATCATCAATAAATCAACAAACAACAAGTGCTGGCGGGGCTGTGGAGAAAAGGGAATCCTGCTGCACTGTTGGTGGGACTGCAGATTGGTGCCGCCATTATGGAAATCAGTATGGAGATTCCTCAAAAAATTATAAACAGAACTACCTTATGACCCAGCAATTCCACTTCTGGGTATATATCCAAAGAAATCCAAAACACTTAACTCGAAAAAATATATGCACCCCTATGTTCCCTGCAGTAGCGCTAGTAATAGCCAAGATATGGAAGCAGCCTAGATGTCCATCAACAGATGAATGGAAAAAGAAGAGGCGATACATACCTACAATGGAATATTACTCGGCCATAAAAAAGAATGAAATCTTGCCACTTGTGACAACATGGATGGACCTAGAGGGTATTATGCTGAGTGAAATAAGCCTGACAGAGAAAGACAAATAGCGTATGATTTCACTTATATGTGGAATCTAAAAACACAAAACAAATGAACAAACAAAACTTTCACAGACCCATACATATAGAAAAGAAGCTGATGGTTGCCAAAGGGGAGGAGGGATGGGAATAATTTTTTAAAAAAAAGAATGAATGCAAGAGCACAGTGTCGTAAAGGTAAAAATAAAAACAGGGTAAGAAAGGTTTAAAGTCATTTATTTCTGAAGATTAACTTACTTTGCTACCATAAATATTCATAAAAATGAATTACCAGCCTATTAAAAGAATTAATCAAATTCACACTATTTATATGCTATTTATAACACATTAGCAAGAGTAGGAAACTTCCTGTGGCAAAGAGAAAGATCCTATGTTAGAGGCTGTGGTGTTGGGGTGCCTCGTAAAGAAGCCCCATGGTTACCTGATGCATTTCCGAGTCAAGCGGCGTGCTCCCCACAACAAACCTCCACACAGAACAAATCAACCCATTTGGGTTTTTACTGAGTGTTGACCTGGCACATTAACCCCCTCAGAAAAGACAGGGAACTGAAGGAAAATTGAAGAGTCTAAAAAAAGAACAACCACTTGAATGCGATGCAATTATCCCACCCCAATCAAAAGTGTTAGATCGCAATTAGCTGCTCGTACAGGCACATTTCAATCTATTAATTCAGACATCAGTGTCGTGTGCGAGGCCATTACTGAGGGTGTAATTAGATGAGATGGTCGACAGCTCCCTAATCAACTGGGTCCCCACCCCCACCCACCCAATACGGGGGTGCAGGCAGCGCTCACAGGATCAGACGGGCCTGCCCTGTTAGAGGGCTATCTCCACTGTGCTTTCTGAACAAGCTTTGCGGGAGAAAATCAAACCTAACAGCACCAAGTGCTTTGACCTACAAATGCAACTGCCCCCTGAGAGAGAAAATTCAGAGTCACTTACCAGCCACAAAACTTGGAAACGATGCCACCTTCTTGGTCTGTATAGAAATACAAAAAAAAAGAAAAAAGAAAAAGAAACACAATAGTTGTAAGCAGGTGGCCCCTACGACGTAAGCTAAGGTAAGTAGCGTCATGTGAAAAGCTACACAGCATGGCTGACTGCTGTCAGCTCTTTAGGATAATCCAGCCTCATTTGGGCACCGTGTTTGGGAGGGGACCTGTACGCAATTCCCAAGGGAAAACCTGTTTCCATAAATATTCATAAAAAGGAATTAAGGGGGACCGGCTGAGTGGTGCATTGGTTAAGAGCTGGCTTGGGACGCCAGCAGCCCCGGTTTGGATCACACATATGAGGGCCAGTGACACTGCCCTCTACAGCTAACAGCTCCACCTGGAGCTGGGCTGTGCGAGTTCTGGCGATGGTATAGGCTGCAGCCCCTGCTGCAGTGGGCTGCCATAGGCTGCAGTGAGTGGCCGGCAGCCAGCGTGAGCAGCCGGCAGCCAGTGTGAGCTGCTAATAGCCGCTGTGAGCGACCATCCAGTGGCCGGCAACAGATCTGCCTCACCCGAGAAGAGCGCAATGACGATACCAACATGGGCCAATGAAGCAATGTTCTCCAAAACTAGACTGAAGAACAAACTTGTCTGTTCCCCTTCCCTGGTTCCCAATGCTGTTCCCCTCCCCCAATTCTGCAATAAAATCTTAAAAAAAAAAAAAGAATTATGGGTACAAAAGGCCATCATCTGAAACCTGGGGACCCTCAGATTGGCATGTCACTGCTAGAAAGAAGCCTGGAAGACCCCCCCCCAACTCAAGGATTCTCCAACCAGTAGGCATGGGGGTGACCAGGGCACAAAGGAGACTGGACACCACTCCCTGGGTGGCCATAGTTTTTTCATCAATGTCAGAACATCTCTTCCAAACTATGGCGTCCAGAAAAGGGGAATTCGTGCTTCCAGCCTCATTTTAGTAACATCCACTGTGGCAATATTAATTTACATGGGACTGTTCTTTAAAATCATGATGTTGGTTTAAAGCTGCGGTTCCCAACCAGGATGATTTTTGTCCCCAGGGGAAGGTTTGGCAATGTCTGTAGACATTTTTGGTTGTCACAACGTGGGGTGGGAGGGATCACTGCTGGCATCCAGCGGGTAGAGGCCAGGGCTGCTTCTAAACATCCTACAGTGCAAAGCACAGCCCTCCACAATGAAGAATTATGTGGCCCGATATGTCGGGGGTGCCACTACTGACGGAGGAATCCGGGTTTAGAATATGTCAGATAATGGGGTAGAATGTGTTTCAGTTAAAGCAGGGAGCACCAGTGACCCCCACACGTGCCAAGGGCCTGTCTGTCTTCCTCCATGGCCAGGGCCCCCAAATCCTCCCATTACAGGACACCCAGCTTTGTTCAGGGGACTCTGGCCCTGCAGGCACCAAGATGACGAGAGCGTCAAGGAGTGTGAGCAGACAGGACAGGGCGGCAGCCCCAACACCGGGCCCCCAGCCAGGGACCATCATCCTTGGAAAAATTACCTCCGGGATGTTGTTATTATCCACGGGTCCATTGAGATCAGAGCGCTGCTGCTTCCTCGGCTGCTCCAGACCATTGCACACCTGGAATGGGGAAGTGAAAGGTAAAGATGGGGCTCTTAGATGTCAGAACAATAAACAAGACACAAAACCAGAGATGTAATACAACACAATTTTGTAAAATGCATGTAAGTGTGTGAGTGTGTGTGTGTGCATACAGATAGTTTTTAAACTTTTCTGCAATTAATATGCACTCTTTCATACTTCTAGACAGTTATTTGATTCATATTTTCTAATTTCATTAATTTATTATTATTTTTTTTAAAGATTTTATTGGGGATTTGGGGGAGGACAACAGCGTTGGGGAATTAGAGAAAGGGAACAGACAAGTTGCTGTCCTTTTGTTCTTCAGTCTAGTTGTGGAGGACGTTGCTTCACTGGCCCATGTTGGTATCGTCATTGCACTCTTCCTGGGTGAGGCAGATCGGTCGCTAGCCTCTGGATGGCCGCTCACGGTGGCTCTTGGCAGCTCTCGCTGGCTGCTGGCCACTCACTGTAGCCTATGGCAGCCCACCGCAGCAGGGGCTGCAGCCTACACCATTGCCGGGGCTCGCACAGCCCAGCTCCAGGTGGAGCTGTTGTTAGCTGTAGAGGGCAGTGTCACTGGCCCTCATATGTGGGATCCGAACTGCGTCCCAAACCAGCTCTTAACCAATGCGCCACTCGGCCAGCCCAATTCATTATTTTTAATTGTAGTAAACACTAACATAAAATGTACCATTTTAACCATTTGAAAGTGCACAGTTCAGTGATACTCAAGTACTTTCACGTTGCTATGTAACCATCGCCACCATCCATCCCCAGAACCCCTTCGTCTTCCCAAACTGAGACTCTGTCCCACTCGCGCCTCCCCCGGCCCCCGGTAACCACCAGGGTCTCTATCAATCTGTCTACTCAGGATGCCTCACAGAAGTGGAACCAGACAGGATTTGTCCCTTTGTGATCGGCTTATTTCACTCAGAATAGTGTCCTCAGGTTTCCTCCACGTTATAGCACATGTCAGAATTCCTTTCCTTTTATTTAAGGTTTTGTTTTTTAAATTGGGGAACAGTGTGTTTTTCCAGGACCCATCAGATCCAAGTCAAATAGTTATTTCAATCTCGTTGTGGAGGGCACAGCTCAGTGGCCCATGTGGGGATCGAACCGGCAACCTTGGTGTTATGAGCACTGCACTCTAACCACCTGAGCTAACCGACCACCCCAGAATTCCCTTCCTTTTAAGGCAGAATAATATTCCACTGTATGGATGGACCATATTTTATTTATCTGTTCATCTACTGATGGCCACTTGGGTTGCTTCCACCACTTGGCTGTTACGAATAACACTGTCATGAACATGAGTGGACAGATGTATCTTTGAGACCCTGCTTTCAACCGAGAAGTGGGATTGCTGGGTCATGTGGTAATTTGTATTTTTAATTTTTTGAGGAAACCCCATTTTACATTCCCGTCAACAATATCCCAGGGTTAAATTCTTATTCCTAAAAAGAACCCAAATTCTTAATTTAATGAAAATTCTCCAATTCTAAAAATCTAAATTCTTTAGTCATCCAAATTAGTCAGTCTTCTACTAGAGAAAATAAAATGCCCCAAGGACATACGAAGACATCAAATCAAAATTTCTTTTAGTTCAATTAACAAAATGTAAAGTTTAGGTACATTCTTTTTCTATGTATTGCCTAGTACCACCCAGTAGAGAGAAGCCAGATCCATAATGCTAAAAATCACTGCCCAAATCCCAAAAGGGGTGCTGGTAAGCCAGCATCTTAAGTCAAGTTCCAGAACTTTCTGGAAATAAATGATCAAACAGTAACAATGTGATGATGAGGAGGAGGAGTTACATTTATACATAAATTTGTATTTATAGTACAAGTACATGTTATACATATATATTTATATTCTATTTATTTGTAAATAAATAAGTAACATTATTTATAACACCTCTCTGCATGGAGATGGCTATTCCCACAGACCTGGGCCCATTCTCCTGGCCCTGCAGGGAACAGGAGTGTCATACGCCAGGCAGACAAAAGACTCCTAGCTGCGTGTCCCCTCCGTGACAACACACATCAGGGGGTGTCAGTGGGGATGAGGATAGAGGGGTATAGCTCAGATGGGAGGTGGAAATGGGGGAGGGCTAGGCTTTAAGGAGCGGGATGATTTATACACATGGGAAGAAGGGATGGCATCACCACATCCCCAGGAAAACGGGAGCTCAGGCTGCAGGAAGAAATGAGGCCCCCTGGAGTGGAGTGGTGCAGGGGCGCCGCTGGGGCCCAGGCGGGTCAGATGTCTGGTTGGTTCCTGTCTTCCCCCAGGGGAAGCCCATGGGACTGTCACCACCCCTGAACCGTGAGCTCCCAGACCACACAGGTGGGCCCTGCCTGCGCCCGGCTGTCCTAGTATGTCACAAGGCAGGGCTCTGGGATGCTGGCTTGCTCCTCCATCCTTCACAGCCCTCCCTCCTCGTAGCTGAACCCACCTTTCCCGACGAGAAGCATCTGCTGCCCCTGGGGACTCCTGCCCAGTGGGCGGTGCTGACCACGCTGAGCTGACAGCACCCCTTCCTGGGTAGCTGGCCATTTCTGCAGGAGTCCCACTGGGCCAGCTTTGTTTCTGAACTCCTAAGTAACTTCCCAGTGCCCCAGTGGCTCTGCACTTTCCACGATGGCCCAGGCGCACCAGGCGACGTCTCCGAAAGGGTCTGATGGGGGCTCTCACCTCAGTTGCTGTTCCCATCCACAGTGAGTAAAACTAATTCAGGACATCCCCCTGACAGCCGTCTGTTGTCTTGGACCCTTGGCTATGTGAAGGTCCACTTAGAAAACATCAGTATTTGGCCCTCTCATTTGAAACCGGGACCGACCCTCAGCTGAGTTCACGAATTCATTGCCTAAAGGTCTGCACTGTCTTACTGGGGGGTGAACGGACTCTGGTCATCTCCAAACACCCAAAGAAACAAACCAACAGACAAATTAAAACAGAGCAGCCATACCTGCTATAAACTGAATGTCTGTGTCTGCCCCGCCAAATTCATATGTTGAAACTTAGCCCCCAAGGTGACGGTGTTAGGAGGGGAGCCTTTGGGAGGGGATTAGATGAGGTCACGAGGGTGGAGCCCCCAAGAATGGGATCTATGCCCTTAGAGAGACCCCAGAGAGCTCCCTAGATCCTTTGCTGTGTGAGGACACAGAGAGAAGACGGTGGGCATCTTAGGAACCAGGAAGCGAGTCATCACCAGACACTGGATCTACCGGCACCGTGGCCTTGGACTTCCAGCCCCTAGAACTGGGAGCAATGAGTTTCTGTTGTTTATTAGCCACCCAGTGTGTGGTGTTCTGTTCCAGCAGCCTGAGTGGACTAAGACAACACTCCTTTTTTGAATGTCACAGCTTGGGCTGGAACCTGATTTTCCTGGCAGAGCGGGTGCCACAGATGTAGGAACAGGCCCTCGCCTGGCACCTTTGGCAAATCAAAGTGGTGTCCCTTCTGGGGGACACAGGGTTAGGGCTTGGCCAGCGACTGTGCAGCTCTAGGCAGGGTGCCAGTGCCCCCACCCCCATCCATTGGACACCCCAGTGTGGGGACACAGTATGGGGGGACCATGGGCAACATGAGGTCGCAGGTCCGCTTCCAATGGCAACTTCCCCCCAAAGAATCTCTAACTCCCTCCAACCTCTCATCACCATGACAACCAGCACTCGTAATAAAGAAGCAGGGCTGTTTTCAGAGACTGGAGGGTGGGCTTGTGCTGCGTCTCCTTGGGAGAGCCCATCTGGTGCTCTAATCTTCATTTCTGGGGAGGAGTGGGGGTTGGGCAGCACGGGGCATGGCATCTGAAATTAACATGCTTGGAGGCCCACTGGACTGGAGGCTCATGGCGTCTTAGACGAAGATGCTTTTGAAACCCTTTTATGCCCTACCCAACATACAGCTGCCAGGCACCTCTCAAAATAAGAGGCCAGGCAGGGTCACCTCGGTCCTTACAGCCAATTGGGACAGCAGAGCCATGCGCCTCTCTCCATAACTCCCGTGCCAGCAACTGGAACCTGCGTCAGCCACTCCCCAAGAGAAGGTGGGCAGTGAAATGGGCTAATGTGGCGGGGAACCCCCCACCCCCACCCCCCACGGAGCTCTGAGAGCAGAACACCAACATGTGGCTCAGACTGGTCACGACCTGCCAAAACCAGGGACAGCTGTTCAGGCTTGTCATAAAAATATTCCCATTTGAATGAATTGTTCTAATAACTATCTTGGCTGCAATCTGTGAAACCAAAGCTAGCTTTTTTTTTTTAAAGTGTCAACTCTGATTTTGTCCGCTTGATTGCGCTGGAAACACGGCAACACAACCTGCATTGCTTTGCACGAAACAGGTGCCAGGAAGCGCACATGTGCTTACATGCACACCATGTGTCATCAAAGCCTTCCTGAATGACAAGCACGTTAGTGACACAGTGATGAGCTCATATTAGGGACAGAGCATCAGCTCAAAGCCTAGCATGCCCGAATTTTCCTGTCCTGCTGCCTCTCACATGTGGCTCCATGTCACAGGAATCCCAAGTCGGGGGTGACGGTGAGGTGACAGCCTTCTTTGGGAATCATTATCCCTACTGATCGGATATTCCAACAAAGACGCCTTCCTCCATCCAACTGAGGTGTCAGCCAGGACCGCTGCACGCAGGGAGCTCCATGAAGGGCCAAGATGAGGTCAGAGTCAGGATCAGACTCAGGGGCAGGGTCAGAATGAAGGTCTGACTTAGCCCCCAGGACAGCTTTCACAAGCCCTTCAATCCGTCCCCTGACATAGCAGTGTCAGAAAAGTGACAATAGCGTTTTCCTTCTGTTCCTCTTACGATTCAGATCAGTCCCGTGATATTTACCTGGAGAAGGGCAGCTTAGATAAAGAATTTATCCTATAATAGTTATCCCCATGCGGGTAGCTGTACCTTATCAAAGCCAGTCAGTGGTTTAAAAGAATCACGACAAGACCCACTGGGGGAAATCAGACAGTGGGCCTGTCTCGTAAACACCGCCAGGCAGCTGTGAATGAGAGGCGGAAGGGAGACACCCTCCCCCCGATTCCCCTCACTCCCACATCCAGGCAGATCATGGAATATAGCTACACTAAAAACCATTCATCGTCTATCCGATATTCAAGTTTAACCGGGTGTCCTCTCATTATGTGCTACATCTAGCAGCCTGACAGGGGGGCTGACAGGCCGCCACCTCCATGGGAGACCCCAATTAAAGCCTGGCTTCATTCTCTGACTAGTCTGCTAAAATCTCCATCACCACACCCCACCGGGAAAGCATTGGCATGTCCTACTGCATCGTTCACACTCTTCACAGAGCCCCATAAAGGGCAGGCAGTATCCAGGGAGCTCATGCCAGCATTTCAGGGCAGAATCATATTTTTCTAAACTGGCTCTGTGTTTCAATCCTTCAAAAAGCACCATCCAAAGGCTGAGTCTATATGGCCAGTCCCAGGCCATCATTTTCTGTGTGTCCCATGTCGCACTAGGTGCCACCCATCAAGGACAAGAAGATACATGCAACGAAGGTCTTGGGTGGCCGGGTGGCTCAGTGGGTTAGAGCACGTGCTCTGAACAACAGGCTTGGTGGTTTGATTCCCATATGGGCCAGTGAGCTGCGCCCTCCGCAACTAGATTGAAGACAACAACTTGAGCTGAGAGCTGCTGCTGAACTTGCTGGTGGGCGGCCAGGTGGCTCTCAGCTGGTGAGAGTGCGTGCTCTTAACAACAAGGTTGCTGGTTCGATTCCCGCATGGGATGGTGGGCTGTGCCACCCGCAACTAGATTAAAAACGGCGACTGGACAACGACTTGACTTGGAGCTGATGGGTCCTGGAAAAAAAACACTGTTCCCCAATTTAGGAAAAAAAATAGGTTTTGGTTCAGGGCAGCTCTCCGTCCAGCGTGGCACAGGACTCAGCGGTCCTGCCAGCCTCATGCGCTCGCTGTGTGTGACGAGCTAGGGCACAAACCAACACACATATGTGCAAAGGCAGGCCCTAAGTGATCAGGCCTGAGGGGCGAAGAGGTGAGCCCAGAGGCCAAACCATTGGAGTTTCAAGGCTGTTAAATGTTTCTTACTTGAGCATAACCAAAACCTTGTGCACTGCTTCTGGGAAAGTGAAATGTTCATGCACCATGGAAAAGAATCTGTGATTCCCCCCAAGTCAAACATTGAATACCCATATGACCCAGCAACGCCACTCCTAGGTACAGACCCCCAAAGAGCCAAAAACAGGTGTCGACACAAAAACTTGTAGCTTCATTGTTCACAGTAGTCAAAAGGCAGAAACAACCCAAATGTCAGTCAATGGATGAAGGAATAAAAAAAAAAGGTGGTCTATCCATTCAATGGAATATCATTTGGCCATAAAAAGGAATGAAGTTCTGACAGATGCTATACATACAATATAACATGGGTGAACCCTGAAAACATTAGGCTAAGTGAAAGCAGCCAGACACACAAGGTCACATGTTATATGATTCCATTTAGATGAAATGTATAAAAACAGGCAAATCTATAGAGAGAGCAGATGTGTCATTGTCAGGGACTAGGGAGAGGCGAGGAGGTGGACTGACTGCTTAACAAGCACGGGATTCCCTTTTGGGGTGATGAAGCTGCTCTGGAACTAAATAGCAGTGGGTGCACGATATTGTACTAAATGCCACTGAATCAGACACTTTAAAACACAGGCAGACCCTCAGCGATATTATTGTGGGCCCAGTTCCAGGCCACTGCAATAAAGCAAACCCCACACACGTTTTTTGGTTTCCCAGTACCTATAAAAATTATGTTTACACAATGCTGCGGTCCATGAAGTGTGCAACAGCACTGTCTGAAAAAACAATGGACACACCTTCATTTAAAAACACCTTATTGCTAAGATGCTAACTATCATCTGAACCTTCAGAGAGTAGAAATCTTTCTGCTGGTCGAGGCTCTTCCCTTCCATTTGTAAAAAAATGCAGGATCAAAGTGCAACAAAGTGAAAGTACCATAACACAAGGTATGACTGTGGTCAAGACGGTACATTTTATGTTAAGTGTACATCACTACAAATTAAAAGTAATGGGGAAAGAAAGAGTAACCAGACAATGGACACAAAGGCCGAGGGGAAGGAAGGTGGATGGAGGGAAGGGAGTGGGCAGCCCAGAGGGCAGCAGTGTGACCACTCACTTTTCTCTCTCCACGTCACTGCCTCACACCCCAGAAATGTCACGCTCGGATCCATTTGCAGGAAAGGAGGGGGTTTCCACCATCAAAGCAAAGCGTGCTGCACAACGAGGGAGCACTGCGTTTGGTTTCGTCCAGCCTTACAGGAGAAAACCCGCACTGCCCGTTGCTAAAACAGTGGCTTGGGCCAGCACAGCCTCTGCTCCCACGGTCGTACCACGTTGCTGCACACTGATGTTTGCCCACTCTGCTGATTTAACGGTG
Source organism: Aselliscus stoliczkanus (assembly GCA_033961575.1). Classification (NCBI taxonomy): domain Eukaryota; kingdom Metazoa; phylum Chordata; class Mammalia; order Chiroptera; family Hipposideridae; genus Aselliscus; species Aselliscus stoliczkanus. The sequence goes on from CM066741.1 coordinate 33,707,856, forward strand.
AGAAGCCCTGTGTGAGCAGAGATTAATAACAGGGACTCTCCCAGGCAGAAGCACAGTCTCCAGGCTTCCTGGCAGCATTCTCCCACGTCCCCCTACTCACTGCACATTCAGCACTGAGCCCGGCACACACATTCCAAGAAAACCAGCTTGACATCTGAAACATAAATGAAACTAAGGTGTAAAAGTCAAAAGGAAATGAATACTGGGGCCAGCCGAATGGCTCATTGGTTAACAGTTGGCTTGGGAATGAGAGCTCTCAGCATCAGGGACGTTGGTTCGGTTCCCACGTGGGCCAGTGACACTGCGCCCTCTACAGCTAAGGTGGTGAACAACAGCTCAACCTGGAGCTGGGCTGCCGTGAGTGGCCAGCAACAGTGTAGGCTGCAGCGGGGCTGCAGTGGGCTGCCATAAGCTACCGTGAGCTGCCATGAGCCGCCGTGAGCGGCTGTCCAACGGCCAGCAAGCGACTGCTTCGCCCAGGAAGAGCGCAATGATAATACCAACATGGGCCAGTGAAGCGACGTCCTCTGCAACTAGACTGAAGAACAAAAGCACAGCAACTTGTTTGTTCCCCTCCCCCAATTCCCCAATAAAATCTTTAAAAGAAAAAAAAAAAGAAATGAATACCAATGTGAGAATTCCATTCCCAGGGGTATTTTCTATATTTAACTTCCACTCATCTGTACAGGCACCGTTCCCAGCATAGAACTGTTATGACCAGTTCTCTGTTTTCCCAAAATGAGGATTTCACCATTTCAGTCAATATTAACTAAATAATAAACAACTAAGGTGAGAGTCAATGAAACTACCTCTTGCACAAAGTCCTATGACTCATAATTTGAAAAACAAGTTTAACCACCTAATATGTAAAGAAGATACCAATGATATCATTAGCGTCTATTCAATCTACCCGTTCAGCTTCTGTGAATACACAAAATAGGGTATTTAGTTTTCCTAAAATCAAGGATCAGGAGAGAAAGTAGAATTAGCTGCTATTTTAGTAGTGCGTTTGATAATATATTTTTATTTTAATGACACTAACTGTGACCTCAATGATATAAGCAGCCCAACAGTATCATAGTATGATGTCCATTCTCTTTTGCCCCGTCTGCTCCTGCCATGGTGGGATCACACCTGTTAACCGGACAAGACTTCGAAGGAGGGCCGGCCGAGTGGCGCGGTGGTTAAGCGCTGGCTTGGAAAGCCAGTGGCCCTGGTTCGGGTCCCACATATGAGGGCCAGTGACACTGCCCTCAAGAAAAAAAAAAACTTAGAAGGAGAGGCGAGAAGGCCCCTCCCTTGCTACTCCTGATGTGGTTGTCCTATTTAGGGCTCATTTTAATCCTGACTATCCTCCTGAAAACCTCGCAGGGCTGTGCACACCCTGCATCTTGTGACCTCCACCACTGTCCACAGGCCCACATGGGAATAGTCAGCACACCTCTACTGGGGTGACCCCAAACTAGCTTTGATTGACCCAGAAGGTTTTGATGTGTTTGATAGTGTTTACAGGGGTCCAGACCAGATCAACCTGGTTTTCGATTTAATTGGCTCAGGTCTTTCTTTTTTTTGTTAATTGTGGTAAATATACACACAATAAAATTTACCATTATAACCATTTTTAAGTGGACAGTGCAGTGGCATTAAGTGCATTCCTATTGTTGCACAATTATCACCACCATCCAGCTCTAGAACTTGCCATCTTCCTCATTGGAAACTGCATACCCATTAAACCCTGACTCCCTGGCCCCTCTCCCCCAGCCTCTGCCCAATACCATCCTACTTTCTGTCTCTATGAACTTGACTACTCTAGGAACCTCAGATATGTGGAATCATACAGGAGTTCTCCTTCTGTGACTGGCTTCTTTCACTTAGCATAATCTCCTCAAGGTTCATCCATGTTGTAGCACATGTCAGAATTTCCTTACTCTTAAAGGATGAATAATATTCTATTGCATGTAAAAGCCTTTTCTTATGTGTTTTATCACTAATGTAGCATAAATCCTCCCACAAATATCAAAAAGAAATGACCAGGCCATGATATCTCAACATGGGCCAAACTGCCCATATTTTTAGTGACTTGCAATCCTCTGGGTTAATTTACTCTGTTTCATTCTTCTTGGTGTTTTCTTTGGGGGTGATGGAAATTAAATATTAATGAAATATTAGGCAAGAAAAACCTTGCTCAGCAATTTTTCTTCAAAATATCTCCCATAATTTGCAAATTCAATGCAGCAAGAGATGCCCTGAGCCACCACTGCTCTCGCTTCTGGAGCAGGTTTTGAGGGCTAGTGAATGGCTGGATTATCCCTCTTTTTGTGAAGATTAATATTCATATTTCTCAAAGTGGCTGCTAGCATGCTACCTTTTATACATTTGAGTTCCAATAAATGAATAAACCAATGAATGCAGCAGGGAATAGCTCATTGCAAGGAAGAGCTTCTATTTTCAAAGGCTAGAAAAGTACAAAGCAGCAGGAGGATCCAAAGGAACCCAGGAGTACTGAGAGACTGGCTTGGGTGTAGGTGGTCAGGCTCTGAGACCTTCTGAGGAAGATGCTTGGGTGGGTGGCTCTGTGACAGTGTGCATAAGAGTCAACAGCCAGCAGACCCAGAGGCACTGAGAGTGAAGGTCAGCAATAGATGCCTTCCAGTTGGCACCAATGGCTGCTTTAAGGAGAAGCAGGAGCCCCAAAGGTTAGGTGGGAAGTATCCCAGGGTAGGGGTATGTCTGCATTAGAAATCAGAGAGAAGCAGACAGGTCTCAGAGGCAGAATCAAAGGCCATTTGCAAGTGTTTGGGCCAATGAAGAAGAAGACTGACAGAAGGGTGAATGGGAACCCTCACGAAAGCAGCAACATCCCTTCAACTTGACATCGTGTCCTGAGCTGCTGTCCTGAACGGCACCCCGATATCCAAAAATCTAGCTCAGACTAACTGACTGCACCCTGAACAGGACGGGGTGGCCAACTGTGGGGCAGGCCCAGCAGTGTGTCAGCACCAAGGACAGCAGAAAACTAGCACCAAGGACAGCGGTTCGTCAGCACCAAGGACAGCGTGTGGCCGGCTCAGCAAATGCTCTTAAATGGACCGGAACCAGACGCAAGCCTAGATGACGTGTTCATTTTGAACTGCAGGGGCCAGGCAATGAGCTTCGTGAGCCCAATTCCAAACATCCATCAGCTCCAGTTGTTTGGGCCTTCTGTGAAGGCTGTCTGTGGAATCAGCTGACAGACCTGAGCTTGGCAGGTCCTAGAGTCCCCCATCAGCCCTGGGGACACCATTCTGTCCCATTTCCTTTCTCAACGTTTCCAACTTCTGCTTAGCTTTCCTGAACTGCCCTACTATCTGGTGTAGGGTTGGGAGTTACACTTGGTTAATCTATTATCACAGTCCCTTATCGTTTTAGCAACTGATTAGCATTGGCTGCGATCTGAATGTTTTGGGGGTGAAAACCCCATGACTGCCATTGTCACACTGTCACATCTCAGGTGAGCACACCATGTGTGACATTACGCATCTCTGAGTCTCGTGTTCAGCAATGTGGTCTTTCTTTCCGAACAGAAGATGTTTCTAAAAATTCTTCCCCAGAGCCCTGCACTTCCTGGGGAACATCATGTGACGAAGCGATTTTGTGAGCAGGATGTGTCTCAGGGCCCTGGAGTATCTGAGGGACCATGGGGGGTGCTGCTCCCAAGGATGGGAGACGCCTGCCTGTAGGCCACCTCCCTGTCTCAGGCCTGTACCCACCTCTCTCATTCCCACCAAATCTGCCCTAGACACACACAGGCAAATGAGCGTAATGCAATCCAAGCTCCATACGTGGTAGGCGTGCCCTCCCTGCTGGTACCTCCTCAGGTCTCTCCTGTCTGTCTATAGATGCTGCCCATCTATGCCCTCTGACCCCCCACATGAACCTCTGCCCTTGCAATCCACCAGAACTGCTCTGGGGCTGCCCAGCAAAAACTCCCCTAACTGCCTGGCTGCATCTGCCCTTCCCGACATCTCCACCCCCTTGGGTTCCTCCTGGCAGCCTCTCCCCATTGATGGCCCTTCTCTGTCCCTCTCTCATCACTATCCTCAGCCGAGGTCCTTCACCTTCCAATTGTTCTCTTGCCTCGGTCACAATCCCAGCTCCTGCTCCGTGCTGAGGACACCCATGCAGCTAACACCACGTTAAGCCTTGCCTGGTTGATGAAATTTCCAAAGTGCCCCTCAAAGTCTCTCTGCTTATCACCCACGGTAGAGCTGGTCCCCAGGAAGCCTGCCAGGAACTCATGAGCTGGGCGGGTGCCTCTCCTGAGTGCCTAGCCCACCTGGATGGGGGAGTGTCTGCTTGTCTGTCTCCCACTAGAATGAGGTTTGCAATGCAGGCTTATGTCAGTTTCGTCTTTGCACCCCAGTGCCTGGCACATCTCAGGTGACAATTTGTATGGGATACAGGATGGAATGTGGATACCAGCCAGCCCAGGAAACCAGGAGTGCCTGGTGGGGCAGAACTGGCTCTGAAGGAGAATGGAAGTTGGCTCCAGGTCAATGAGAGAGCCTCTGATGGCATTTGGAATTGGTGAGAGACCGGTGGTCCGGAGCCCGGCTCATCTGCCCAGAATGGGGGGTTCTCAGTTCATTTCCTATCAGAAACGGAGCGTGAGAAAATCAGGGCAACTCTTGAAGATGTGTGGGTGTCACCCTGTTCCCCCAAATCAGGAGATCCACAGCAGAAAGGGGCTGAGGGTGCCCAAAAACCCTGCAGGGGACAGCAGAGAGCTTGAAGACACCTCAGAAGTTACCCTCAGCTTCATCAGTCCTAGCCTGGGCTGCACACATACCCCACCCAGTACCAATGGGCCCCTGGCCAGTTCTGGTCTGCCTCTCATCCTGCCTCATAGGTTAGCTTTGTCCCCGCCTTGATGTCACTCCAGAGGACAGGGACATTGTCTTGCTCACTGGGGTCCCCAGCCCTGCCTGTCTTAGCTCTGGACCCAAACTGTGTGCAGGGCCTCACCCACCTGCTTCCCCCACATCCTGAAAGGGATTCCCATGGGCTTAACATCATCATTGTCACCATCAGGGTGAGTGCTTCATGCCTCTCCCCACTCATTGCTGACATGGCCAGTGTCAAGTGGCTCCTCACAAACACAGGACATGGGTGGCTATCGGAACAGGTACCATGTCTGGAATGTTCCAGAACTGAGAGCTGCTGCAGCAAGGTGGGCTCCAGGCTTCCTGGCTCTGGTATCTGGGCCCTTAACCTCTGCCCCTGCTCTCTCTCTAAGAGCTGGGCGCAGGAGTGGGCAAGGTACCTTCTAGATTACTGTTAGTGGAAGGGCTTTACCTGATTTTCCTGGACAATAAAAATGGTGTGGTAGAAACCCTGACTTTAACTAGATTTTAAAAGCATTGAAGAAGTCCCAGATTCCTGCTAAATAAACTGCTCCGGTGACAATAACAGCCATCTCTGGTCCTATATGCTAGAGGCTTCAGAAAAAGTGAAATATGGCCCAGAGAAAGCAAGTTTGGAAGCTGGGGAAGATCAAGTGAGGGGCTGAGAACACCAAGGCTGCATCAGCCTGGGTTTCATTTTTCAGGGTGACCTGGAAATTCGTAACGGCAGATGCAGCAGTCACCCACAGGAAGGGAGGTCGTGGGGAGGGGCACTGGAGGCCCCGGGAACCATCCCCTGTGGCCTCCCCATGTGCAAAGGGAAGGTGGGGGCCAAGGAGTGGGGGTGGCTGCAGAACGGGGGTGGGGGCAGGACTGTGGGAAGGAAGAGGCCAGCTGTGGTCCACAGAGGCCTGGGAGATGCGGTGAGGACCTTCCACTGTCTGAGCCATGCCTCTGGGCTCCCGCAAACTCCTGCCCTTAGCCTCTTCCTCCAGCTCTGTCTTATTGTGGGCCAGGCCCAGACAGAGCACTCCCTCCTGGGCCCAGTGCAAGCCCCAGCCTCCCTGGGGTAACTGCTTCTCCACAGCACCCTGAGGGAGGGCACCTGGGCTCCCACAACACCGAGACACTCCTCTCTCAGCCTCTCAGGACCCTCCACTCTAAAGCACCTGCTTACACTTGTCTGTGCCATTAAATGGGACATGTGTGAGCAGCATCAGCCTGGAAGTACTGCATCCCCACACCCCGGGGCAAGCTGATGTTATCTGGGCACTTAGCATCCTCTCTCCCTATTTGGAGCTGCTAGCATTCCTACCGAAACCTCAAAAGGTCCTTCACAAAGCCAGCCTCGATTAGATGCCAAATCACAGCAAAGACATCTCTACGATAAGCAGCGATGCACACGCAAATGATTGATGCGGCCTCGGGGCCCTGTATCACACCTCACTTTAACTGTTGTATTAAGCTGGCTATGACGTATTGATTTTTCTTCTTTTCTATTGTCACAGGGCTCTGCGAGAAAGCCTAGGCTAGGCCGATAAGCAGAAATCTTGAAATCCCCAAATAATCAAAACACACATTTGGTGTGCCGTCCGAACGTCACATATAAATGACATGCTTTCGACTGGATTGAAGTCCTGATATGCGCCCAGCCCACAGTGGGAGGCACGGAACAAGACAGAGAATGCCTGCAGCCCAATATATCTCCAAGCCCAAAGGAATAAGTCTCTTCAGGGAGAATTTCAGGCAGAGCACAGGTAGTTTCAGAGGACCGTATCTCAGGGTAGATGTCACAAGGTAACACGATAAAGGAGCCCTCCAAAAGAATCAGTCCACTCCTTTATAAACCCACACACACAGCGGGCAACCCAGAGGCTCCCAACACCTGCCACCTCAGGCCTGGAAGCATCCCCACAGAAACACAATCTCTGATGCTCTTCCAACACCCCCAGGAGCAGGGAGCAGCCCTGTGGGGACACCGGTCAGCAAAGCCCTCTACAAGGAAGGTTCACTGATGACTGTCAGGTGCCCCTGCACTGGCTCATCCCTGGCACTGTGAGTCCAGAGCCCAGCAGGGGTCATCGCTCCACACCCACCGCCTGGCTGCCGAATGGCAGAGGACCAGAGAGGTGGTGCAGAGATCAACTGGACATTTAATACAAACCTGGCCGAATGCAGCTGATCTATGAGATAATGCCCTCCACACATGCATGCCCAATGAGGGTAATAACAGACAAATGGGAGGGCACATCGCCTGAATGATGGAACATTCAAAGGTCACTAAAAACAATCATGAAAATTACCTGGCACACAGGGAAATGTGTATATGCCAGATTCTGAAAACTGGATGGCCAAGTCACAGCTAGACTCCAATGACAGCTACATATGTTATTTATTCTCCGTGCGAGAGTCCGGACAGGAATACAGAAAAATGACAACAGCTCATCTGCGAGGGTGGTGGGGTCCACGGAGACTGTTTCCACATCCGCGTTTCTAACTCTATCGTAACGGGCTTGTCTGTGCTGCGACTATATAAAATGCTCTTCAGTACTCTCAAAAATCTCCAGGACACAGCTTTTCAAGCTTGTAGACGGGGAGATGAGAGGAGAGGGATGCTGTGTCATTTTTCCACCAACAGAAGTTCTCTGCAGCATCACTTTCCAAAGTGGAATGAGGCCTCTTGTGGAAACAGGCTTGGACTCAGCAGATCTAGGGACGGACCCGGCACGACACCAAGGCCACCATGAACCACACTTTAAAAAGCGAGTCTAGGGGGCGGCTGGTTAGATCAGTTGGTTAAGGGCTCGCTCAAGAGTGCGAGCTGAGCTCTGAGCACAGCAGTTCGATGCCCAGCCCGAGCTGAGCTGCCAACAGGTGGCAGGATGGCTCAGCTAAAAAAATAAAATAAAATAAATAAATAAATAAATAAATAAATAGCGAGTCTCTAGGGTGGCAGGTTAGCTCAGGTGGTTAGAGCATGGTGCTGATAACACCAAGGCTGCCGGTTCGATCCCCGCATGGGCCACTGTGAGCTGCGCCCTCCCTTAAAGAGTCAACTAGGCCATTGTAGCATGAAAGCAATGTGTAACCAATGACCACGGCTGCTTCCCAATTTAAAAAAAAAAAAAAAAAAAAAAAAGCAAGGCTAGGTGCCCAGCAGCACACATTTCCTTTGGATATTTTTAATCACAGACTTAATTCTATGCTCCACTAACTGCGGGAGTGGGAAGGCCACACAGGACCCCCCACCCCCACCCCCGGCACCCTTTGCACCTGCATGAAGCTAAACGTTTTTTGGCTCCTGACACCCAGCAGGGCTGTCCCCAGGGAATTAAGGGATTCCTTTCAGGAAGGCAGGTTGTCATCTGACACACAGATTCACCACATTTTCCACCACACTTCTGTCTACATGTAATCTTGCTTTTGAGGTGATTTCTATCGCCAGCAGCTCTTTCTGGTTAAATCTCCGTGTTCCTCCTGTACCATGGGCTACTCGGGTCTCCAGGGCATGAGGATGCTGGCACGTCTGCCCAGGCACATAGAACACTTGGGGGTGGGGTGGGGGGGTGCTGAGGCCCCGATGAAAATGGGGTCCTCGCAGGCTCTGAGCTGGGACCTGCTGGCCTCTCCCCTTGATGGAATTAACTTGTGAATGAATAAGTGATGAAAACCAAAAAAGTCTCTGCAATAGTTAACCGGCTTCCGATAGCTTTTCCATGTCTTGGATATAAGAGCATTGGCTTTAAGGAGACACCATTTAGGAAGAGAAGTTACCTGCTCTCCCATCCAGGGCCACTTCCCTGCAAAACAGACCTTCTCCTAAACCTTCAACAAGGCCCCAGGGTATCCCCCCAAGCCCACCTGTACTTTGAAACCACCACCACCGCCCATTCATTCATTCATTCATTCATCCCCCAGCCCTCCAACCCAAAGGTCTGTGGTTCTCACTCGAATTAGCATCTGGTTCCAGGAAAGCAGACTAGCAAAATGTCACGTCTTGCTCACCCCCCCACCTCTACAGGTAATTAGTCTCTACAGGTAATTTTCTCTCGACAAGAACTTTGTCAGAGAAGTTGTTTCAACAAGGCACAGCATGTCACCTGACCCGTGCAGCCCACATCAATTCCTGCCTCACCAAACCACTGCTGGGGGACAAGCCCAGCTCTGCCAAAGGCTGCAGACAGACACCTGTGTTCTGGACTGAAGCCCAGACCTTGGGGGGAGAGGGCTCCCCAACACTCCCTAGAGCGATAGCAGTTTCCTTACTTCCCAAAGCCCACAGCAGGCAGAACTGCGATAAATGACAGGAACACCCCGAAAGTAAAGTCAATTTATGCTCGGTAATCTTGAAACAGAACAAAAGGCATCAAACGGGAAGTTCCGGGAATCTAACACTGAGTCAACATGATTTCTATCTTAAACACAAGCTCTTATTATAAATATATTTTTCAACTGCATGAACTCATTTGGGGGAAAAAAACAAAAACAATTTAGGCTTTAAAAACTACAAAAGCAGCTCACTGTCATTTGTCCACAGAATCAGCCAAAGAGTTTCTTTACACAAGTCTAATAATCACATCATCTTTATATGCTCATGTGGGTTTTTGTTTTTTGAAAGGCAGCTTTTCAAATGTGTTTATTAGAATACACACTCTGCTATAATTGTAAGAAAATATGGTTATGCTTGAATCCAGGGGCCTAATTAGCATGCATTGCTTCTCCAACTTTGTCAAACCTTCATAGGATTATTTTCAAAATGGTTATTTACAGCTAATTACCCATCACACCACGGCCCTCTGGGCTTTCAGCGAAGTGTCACCAGGACATAACGGCCCCTGTGAAATGCACTCAGGTCACTGCCCTAGACACTGGTGGCAGCGGGAGACACTTGCCAGAGCCCTACATCCTTACTGATGTCCTACCAGCCCACAGAGGTCACCTGGTGGGGGGCAACTGCCACACAGACACCCCACCAGGAGCAGACCCAGGGCCGGCAGGCTGGTAACCCCACCTCTTCCGGGTGGGCAGGGGTGTCTTCTGGGGGCACAAGTTGCCCATCAGCCCTCAAGGAGACTTCCCTGGCATGTACTAACGCATCTGAGGGGTGGACCGAGTGGCCAGAAAGTGCACACGTGCCTCGTAACTAAACACATGCAGATCGCGGCACGCATTTTGAACTGCGAGCTGCGCCATCACACCCCTCGGCCCTTCCCGGGGTGGGGGGCAGGCAGAGACCTACCTCCTCTTGGGGCCACTTCGGTCTCTCCACGGGAGTCCTGGTCTTGGTCTTGAAGCCTCTCTGCGGGTCTCCGGCGAGCTTGGCTTCAGGAGGGAGGTTGAGTGACTTGGGCCGTCCCTCGTGTCTGCTGGGGCCGCAGCTGGCCTCGCCGGGCGGGCAGGCATCTGTGGAGTCCCCAAGCCCCCGCTCTGGGTCCTGCCCCAGCACGTGCTCAGGGCTGCCCTCTCCAGCGCTGGTGATACTGGTCATGCTTAAGCTCATCTTGATCTCGGCCACGATCTGGTCGATGTCCTCCTCTGGATCCTCCAGGTCCCCATCTCCACGCCGCGAGCGATAGGGGGACGCGCCGCCCGCGTTCCCGTTGGCCTCTGCGGGGTAATAGTCCTGGTAGCCCTCCTCACTGGGACACTGATGGGCGTCTTCTTCCTGGTCCTGGGCCTCTAGGAGGGAGCCCTCGTCGTCAGGGGTGGGCAGCTGGCCGTCCCGGTAGTCCAGGCCGCCGTCGTGCCCGTGGCCATGGGCCGAGTCCGTCCACTCCTCCACCGCCTCCTGGCACTCGTCTGTCTCCAGGGGGCTGGCGCCGTGGGCCAGGCAGCCCTCCCCGTTGCAGTCCATGCCCTCCAGGTAGCTGTCGTCCTCGGGACAGTAGCGGATGTAGTAGGTGATGCCTTCCTCCTCCTCGGGCAGGCCTTCATCGTAGTCTTCCTCCTCCGAGGTGTTGTTCACGTAGTCGGAGCTGGAGTCCCCGTCGGGGCTGTGGTCATCGTGGCAGCCCTGCTCGGGCGGGGTGGGGCTCTCGGGCCGCAGGGCGGCCAGCTCCAGGCTTTGGGACACATACTCCTCCAGGGCCAGGTCCGTGTCCTGGCTCTCGGGCTCCTGGCCATGGGGGACGGGACCCGGCTGCACCCTGTGGTCCAGCATGCTGCTTGCCGTGCTCTGACGCTTGCGGTTGGCCATGGCAGACGCTCAGGCGGCCATTGTCACCAGGACGCAGCCACTGTGGGCAGAACATTGGAGAGAACAGAGTCAGACATCCAGAGAGCAGCGGGGAGCCCGCGGAGTGTTTCACTGCCATGTTTTCTCAGAGTCAGGTTAACACACAGATGATGCGACCTCCCACCCGGGCTGACTCGTTTGTCAGGAACACGGCGCACCCATGCCAGAGAGACAGGAGGACACGCAGGGCCATGGTGGAGGCAGATGCGTGGTACTGAGGATTCCCCAGGATGCCTGCATCTTTCCCAGGAACTCACTCATGGCACCTTGAAAAGGCTCTCTCTGTTTGGGTAGCCCAAGTGATCAAGACAAATGGTCATAACATCAGGCTATTTGCTCTCAGGAAAAGAGAAGCTTTCATTCAGGGGGCATGATAAAGACTGATGGGGGGGTTGCACTATGTCCTCTGATTCGTGACCTGCGTCACGAAGGCCATCGAAAGTTCCGCCTCCCCTACGAGCTTGTCCCAGCCTCCCCAGCCCCCTCCTTCCTCCTCACCCCAAACCAAACAGCATTCACTGAGTGACCGATTTTCTAGAAATAGTCTAGACCGAGCACCATACGGAGACACTGAACATGACCCCCAGCCTCACAGCGCGATGGGGCGGGGACCCAGGAAGGCAGCCACATTGCTGATGGGTCTGCAGAATCGCTTTAAACTGGGGCATTCTGGGTATAAGAGAAAGAGCCCCCCTATTAAAGCTGAAGGCAGAGGTCCTTGTTTAAATGCTGACCTCATCTGCTGTCAGGTCTCGGGCAAGATATTTCAGGCGGGGATGGCCTTCCCTGCTTGGGAAACTGGAAATGGTAGCACCTGCCTGCATGGCTGGAAGTGGGTTACATGAGAGATGGCCCTTGATGGTACTTATGCTCAGTGAAATAAGTCAGACAGAAAAGGGCAAAAATCATATGATTTCACTCATATGCGCATGAGTGAACTAACTAAACAAACAAAAATAAATTCATACATACACACAACAGAATGGCGTTTACCAGAGAGAAGAAGGGGGAAGGGTGAGTTGAACAAAGAAGGTCAAATGCCAAAAAAATGTAGACAAGTGGACACTTTGGTCAGCGTTGCCCAGGCAGTGGTTCGCCATCAGAAGTGTCTGGACGCTGATGGGAACCACTTTGAGCACCTCCTGTCATTGCAGAAGTCCAACGTGACTTGCATTAATCTTTTGGTATTGAGTATTACAATTTTAATGCAGTTTTCCTTTCTTAAAATGTGTATACATTTATTTGGCACCGTCTGTGTATGGTGACAGAAAGAGACTAGATTTTGGTGGTGAGCCCCAAAGGTGATACACGTGAAATTTACATAATGTTATGAACTACTGTGATCCCAATAAATTTAATTAAAACAATTGTTTTAAACTTTGTATCCACCTGAGGTTCAGGTCCTCAGAGAGGCCCAGAAGGAGTGTGACAGGAGAGAGTTAACCATCCCTGGGGACCAGGAGGCTTTCCATGCGAGCCTTCCAGCAAACATATTGAGGTCCTTTGCTTCTGATTAATCACATTAACGGCAAATCATTCACAACAGACCATCTGGAAAGCAATTCAAATGCTCGGGAGAAGCGTGATTACCTGCCACGCGTCCAACAAAATGAGGCCCTGTGTCCAGAGTCCATTAATTCTGGAACAGCACATCAATCACTGGAAAATGCAGCCCCCACTGGGGGCCCACCACTCTCCTCCTGAAACATCCTAATGAGATGAGGGACCGAAACGCTCATTATCGGCATCTTCTTTAGCCTAAACCACGTTTTGCTTCTGCTTGGGACAATCGCCCTGGCTGGCTCCAGGTAGAACGAGTGGTATGGCCAACCACAATACCGGCTGGGGGAGAGTGTTATCCTACAAATGAGATAGGACCTCCGTGAAACCATCGCCATCCCCAGTCTTGCTCCCCAGTTTAATCTCCCACGTTGTACAGATCATACTCCATGGTTCCTTCCAAATATAATTTAACTGCTTTGGCTACACACAGTTTGGATTTCACAGTCCTGGAGTTGAGCTCTATAATCAGGCCCAGCGCTCCAGACAAAAGTCACTGAGTATCTCGTGACAAGATCACAGAAAACCAGAAACACCAAGGGGTGGTGAATTCACCAATCTTGCAAAAACCCGGCTGATATCCAACATCATCACGCAAGATCCTGCAAACTAGCTTAGGGTCACAGAGGGACGTGCTTCTCTTAAAAAAAAAACAGATGTGAAATGGGCAAAATATTGAGCACCTACCAAACCTCCAGTAACAGGATCCTGTGAAGCCAGCGTTGGCACATCCAGAAGATAATTACACAGCGATTAAACCATTTACAAAGAGCTCAGCACGTAAAATGCACTTATAATTTATTCATGACCAAATACACATAGACTAAAGTGTGAGGAAATATGTTAAAATATCAGTAAGGGTTGCCTTTGAGTGATGGGGTATGGGTGTTTACTTCCCTTCTTCATTTCTGAGCATGGGGCTTCTATAGACAATTAATATATAAAAAGCCAAGTGCCCCCTGCAGCCACGCCTGTCTGTCAGGTGACACTTCTGCAGAGAGGGGATGCAGGTGGCTCTCAGCTTCCCTTGAAAGACGCCTGGATGGAGATTGCAGCTGATTTGTTCCATCTGGGCTGTCAATAAGCAAGGGTAATGGCCCCCAACTTCACCCTGACATCCTCATCTAAGAATGAGCAAAAGCCAGCGATCCGGTCCTGAGATACAATTAAAGATGTTGTCAGCTCTGCACCCATAGCAAGTCTCCAGGAGCTGGGGTTTTCTCTTTTTTTTTTTGAGGGTAGTGTCACTGGCCCTCATATGTGGGACCAAACCGGGGCCGCTGGCTTCCCAAGCCAGTGCTTAACCACCGCGCCACTCGGCCAGCCCGGAGCTGGGGTTTTCAATATCCTACCATGTCACACACGCCCGTTCGGCATTCGTGCTGTAACAGATGGCAGGAAGGTACCCTGTGTACGCCTGGCCGGCAGACACTTGCGGCTCTTATCTGTTATCCTAACAGTATTACATTCATTCTGCCCTGCACGAATGGCTGTGCTGGATTTTTTTAAAAAAAAAGAGGTGGCCTGGGCCAGCCGAGTGGCGTGGTGGTTGAGTGCTGGCTTGGGACACCAGCGGCCCCGGTTCAGATCCCACATATGAGGGCCAGTGATACTGCCCTCAAAAAAGAATAAAAAATAAAATAAAATAAATAAATAAATAATCGCACTTATCTTAAAAAAAAAAAAAAAGAGGTAGCCTTAGTGGATCAGAAACATTACACCTCACTGGACGGGAAGGCAGGTGGAGTGAGACTGAATTATGAATCCACTGCTCCAAGTGGCGAAAGTGGGCAAGGCTGCAAGGAAGTCCTAATGTGGTAGATTGCAGAATAGAAGGGGCCTCGAGTGAGCAGGGGTGAGTAGGTAGGATGGACTGAGAGAGGCAGCCCTACCCACACATCCACCTCTGGGGCCAGGCAGCCATAGTGTTCGCGGTTTTGTCATCAAGGAAGATGCAGAAGGGTGTCAGAGAGCAGCCAAGAGGCCTGTGGCATGCGTCCTGGTGACCTCTCAGGACGGCAAGGACGAGAGAAATCTGAAGGGCTTCAAAAGGCAAGGGGGCAGGAGGCTGGGTGGGTCAGTGGGTTAGAGTGCATGCTCTGAGCGACAAGGTTGCCGGTTCAATTCTCACATGGGCCAGTGAGCTGCGCCCTCTGCAACTAGATTATGACAATGACTTGAGCTCAGCTGCCGCTGAGCTGCCAGTGGGCAGCCTGATGGCTCAGCTGGTGAGAGCGCATGCTCTTAACAACAAGGTTGCCGGTTCAACTCCTGTATGGGATGGTGGGCTGCACCCCCGCAACTAGACTAAAAATGGCAACTGGACTTGGAGCTGAGCTGTGCCCTCCACAATAGATTGAAACAACTACTTGACTTGGAGCTGATGGGTCCTGGAAAAACCACACTGTTCCCCAATAAAAATAAAACGGCAAGAGTGGGGGCTACACAAGAGGAAGTGAGAACCAGCTCAGCAGATGGATACCAGCCTGGTCACCAGCACCCCGCCCCCAAAACGAAAATGTGCTTCCCACGGCCTCTCCCTCTCAAACTCTGTTTCCTCCTGCTATGGATGCAGACACACTGATACTGAAACACCACCGTCTGCTCTCCCAGCGGTTGCGAGAGGTGAGGCTGCCCACCCTGGAGCTCACGGGCCAAGCTCTCTGGCTTCCATCCGAGTGTCCCTCACAGGTCCTGCTCCATCTACCTCCAGATGGCTCCTCCTGGGTCCCACTCTCCACAGCTGTCCTTACCTGCTTCCTTCCCACACCTCCTGTCACAGCTGTGAGGACACCTGCCCCCGGGGATGGGAGCTTAGCCTCTGTGTTCAGAGGTCCCTAAAACTTAATTCGCTCCACAGTCTCCATAGTGTATACAACTCCTCCCACCCTGCATTTGGCCAAAGATGCACAAAGATGGAATCATACGGATGCAGAGCCCAGTGAAGACCAATAGAGTGGATTCAACGCGTGGTAACGACGTCAAGTCTGGGAAGAACCGACATCGTTAGGCCAGATGGTACCCATCTGAGCAGCGGCTCTGGGCTCTTGTTGCACATGAGATTAGTAGGGGAATGGAAACCCATGTCTCTATCTATAGATCTCTATCAATATCTCTGTATCAATCCACCCATCTCCAAACTCCACTCCAATTGGCTGGGACAGACCTCCAGGAGTGGGAGTCTATATGCCCCCAGGTGACCTAACGAGTGGCCACAGTTATACACAGATGCCAGTCCTATTGGTCCTATTTATTCTAATGTGAATAAACCACCAAGGACCACACGTTTGGGATGTAGGCCTCGACCAGGAAGAAGAAAATCTAGGTAAGTGAGTGCAAAGAAACAAAAGGAAACAGATCACACTTGTTAAGTATCAACAAAACGGTAATTCATACCCTCACACAAATATAAGAAGGCATTGCTCCCAAAACCCAAAAGCGAAGTGCTAGAAACAAGAAATGATGAAAGAAGAGAAAAGAGCTCTTGGGAATGAAAAGCAGAAGAAAGTAGAAGATGTTCATTACAGGAATTTAAAGAGAAAGTCAGAAATAACCCAGAAAGCAGAACAGAAAGAAAAGGAGATGGGAGACTGTGAAAGAAATCATAAAAAACACAGGTAGGAGTAAGAGGTCCAAGGTCAGATAAATGGGAATTCCAGAAAGAGAAAACAGAAGCAAATGATCAAAGAGCAAATCAAAGAACGTTTCTAGAAACTGAACGGAGTTGAATCTGGTGACTAGCCCGTGTTCTGACTCTCTTCCTAGCACGGCCACGGAGGCACGGCAGCTCAGGGAACCAGAAGAGCATGTCCCAGAGTTTGTCACCCAGACGAGGCACCACTCTGCAAACACTCCACGAACAAGTCTCCCCCCGCCCCCGGGACCCAACCTGCCTCCCGACAAGCTCTGCTTGGCTGTCATCGTCATGGTCTTCTCATAGTCTGAATGTCCAGTCATTTAGATTGATTTTCTCGGGAAGAAACATAAAAATACTAATCATCAGATGTATGTAATAAGCATAACATGATGAGAGGAAACTGTCGAAGTTCCAAGGGTAAAGGAAGAAGGGAGGAAGCATGGGAGATGCAGTGAAGGGAGAGAGAAATGGGAGGAGGGAAGGACAGAGCCAAACCCAAGATAACAGTGACAGGGGTGCCCCAGGGACAGAAGAAAGAAGGGCCCCTCTCTCTTCCCACGAAGCACAGCCTTCAGAAAAGTATTCAACTACTCCCAGTTTTCCACGGTCCCTTCCTCTTTCACCTCCAATCGTAACATTCCAACAAGAGATTTGCCCGGCACACTGCCACAGACATCACATGTCACACACACTGCCTTCAAGCCAGAGGCTGGCATTGTCATCTCCACGTCACACAGGACGTGCTAAAGGCTGAGAGACCTTTCCTGACCTATCTAAGGTCCCACGGAGGAAGAGTAAGGAAGGACCTAGGACCAAGGAATCTCCCGCAAAAAATAGTACTGGGGCGCTAATGTTTCCTGATGCCTGCTCTCACAGATTCCTCCAGCTCCAGTTGCCTCGTTTGTAATGGAGGATGAGACACACTTACATTGTCACCCTGATGGTCAGAGACAGATGTGCAAAATGGCTAACACAGCACCTTGAGCTTAGAAGCCACGAGCTGCTGATCGAAAGCCAGATGGCGACTGGCGCCCTCCACAACAAAGACTGAAGAACAACTTGGCTGGTCCCCTCCCCAAATTCCCCAACACTGTGCCCCTTCTTGTCGTCACATGCTTCTCGTTGTCACAATGGTTCTGTGAAAGCAGAAGCGGAAGGAGGGTGCAGCCAAGACTGAGAGCTGCCATGACCTTCATGGGGTCACACAGCTGGTGTCCCTGCCCCCCAGCCCACAGCTTTTCCCACCAGCTGTCCCTTCATTCATGTCCCCCCACTCTATCTGGCCTGCTACTTGGGTGCAAATATCACCGAGCAAGCAAGTATTTGAAATGGTGAGCGGGTCCTCAAAAATCTAATTAGCATACTATCCCACAAGGCTGATATGTCTTTTTTCTTTAAAAAAAAAAAATTTACTCAACTAAAAAGGGTTTTTCTTTTTGCTGACATGATAACAAGCTCTTCCACTAACCATGCTGGCCAGGATCCGGGTCCCAAGATATTTCGATCTGCCCCCTTCCCCTAACCATCCACCAGCAAACCTAACTGGTGAGTGCAAATCCAGGGGTGGCAGCCAGCCAGACAGGACAGTTGAGGTTGTCACCTCCAGGAAAACTGGGGACAGTTTGTCTTTGAAAATAGGAAAATTTCAGGGCCTGCCGAGTGGCTCAGTTGTTTAAGAGCTCGCTCAAGAGTGCGAGCTGAGCTCAGAGCAACAGCAGTTCGATGCCCAGCCCGAGCTGAGCTGCCACTAAGCTGCCAACAGGTGGCAGGATGGCTCAGCTAAAAAAAAAAAAAAAAAGGAAAAAAGGAAAATTTCTTCTACTAAAGATGCTCTAAAAGACATACATGAGGGAACCAGACACTCATTCTGCAGGGTCCTCACTCACTGCGACTGCCCTTGATGGCATCCACTTAAAGAATAAGGTGACCTGATGGCTGAATCCCCAGGAGCACGCCTCGGATCTCTCGATGGTCACACTCTGAAACAGACATCCCAGGCCACACAATAGTGATCATACTCTTCCTTTCTTAACAAGTAATGTAAACATCAGCAACACAGTGCTAGCCTTCAGGCATGAATCACGAATCCTGTAATACCAAACATGGCTTGGTTTCTTTTTTTTTCTTTTTTAAGGTTTTTACCAGGGAACTGGGGAAGGGAACAGTGTTGGGGAATTAGGAAAGGGGAACATTATGATTTTCCAGGACCCATCAGCTCCAAGTCAAGCTGTTGTCCTTCAATCTCAGTTGTGGAGGGTGCAGCTCGGCTCCAAGTCCAGTTGCTGCTTTCAATAGAGTTGCGGGGAGGTGCAGCCCACCATCCCATGCGGGAGTCGAACCAGCAACCTTGTTGCACACTCAGCCATTGGCTGCCCGGCGGCAGCTTGCAACTGTTCAGCTTGAGGTGCTGTGTTCAATCTTAGGTGTGGGGGTTTGGGGGGCTCACAGCACACCATCCCATACAGGTGTTGAACTGGCAACCTTGATGCTAAGTGCACGCGCTCTCACCAGCTTGGAGGCAGCTCAGCTCGGGCGCAGCTCACTGGCCCATGTGGGAATTGAACCAGGGACCCTGTCGCTCAGAGCTCACGCTCTTAACCAACTGAGCCACTTGACCCGGCCCACTTAGTTTCATTTTTTAATGCCACCTCCGTGAAAGCCACAAAGGTAGTCTGTATCCAATACCTGCACCACAGACCAATTTGGGCCATGGAGGACTGGAGTCACCTTCAATGATTTGGGAAGGCATGTGGGGAAGAAGACGGATGCCAGAGGACTGGCTACAGAAACACATCATGTAAATGTCTGTTAGAGAGTCAAATGACGAGAGGGTAATCTGCAGACTGGCGGGCTCAACTCTGACTCTAGAATCGAGATTTTAGAAATGGCGGAGGAAAGGGGAACAGAAGAGTGAGTCTGATATTTGGATCTATCAGAAGAGGGAGATAGTTGGGACAATTTGAACAACAAAATAACATAGGACTGGATTATAACCCAAAGTATACAATATAAAATAAATGACCCAAGTATAAAATGTTATAAAATAAATCAGTCCATGTGGATATAAATAAATGAATGAGTAAATAAAGGAGAAAGAGGCGAATCTGCCATGCAGAATTCCAAACGATTTGTTAGATACTGCCCCCTCCTGGAGATGGAGCATAACTTCAGGAGGTCAAGGTTAACAGCAACTGAGAAGGTGCCCTGATTTGATATGATGACACTGGCACTTTTCCCTAGCAGTCTACTGACCAGAGCTCCAAATCCTTGTCTATCCAGGAGAAAACGATCAGACACACCTAAATGGAAGGATGTCCAATCAGATACCTGAGAAGTACTTCTGAAAAATGTCAAGGTCATCAGAAACAAAGAAAGTCTAAGAAGCTATGAAATCTAAAAGCCTCTAAGGAAACATGAAGGTTACATTGAATGTGGTATCCTAAAGGGAATCCTGAAACAGAAACAGGATATTAGGTAGAAACCAAGAAGGTCTGAATGAAGCCACAAAAACAGCAATATTACCCCAAATCTTTCAGAGAACATAAAAAGAGAAGACACTTCCCAACTCACTTTAAATGATCCTACATGACACCTTGATACCTAAACCTGACCTTGACATTAAATGAAAATAAAACTACAGGCAAATCAGGTTTAAACATACTTGAAAAGAAACTATTAAAAAATTATCAAATCAAATGAGTTATATATAAAAATTATATCATATCACAACTCAATTGGGTTTAGTCCAGGTAGGCAAGGTTGGTTTCATATTTAAAAATCAATCATATACCTCAGCACATTAATGAAATAAAGAGGAAAAAGTTTACTATTTCATTAGTTACAGAAAAAAGTGATTAAAAATTCAACACCCACTTATGATAAAATCTTGTAGCGAACTAGAAATGAAAGGGAACTTTCTGACTCTTACAAAGAATATTCACAAAAATAATTGAGAACAATCAGCATAATTTAAAAGAAAATACTGAAGGATTTTCCCCTAAGATGGTAATCATTGAACTGTGGTTTGCAATCAATGCAAAAAGG
>CM066741.1:36667714-36716714 GCA_033961575.1 Aselliscus stoliczkanus
AAAGGGACTGGCCGACTGGTTTAGTTGGTTAGAGTGTGAGCTCTGAGCAGCAGGGTCGCCAGTTCGATTCCCCCATGGGCCAGTGAGCTACTCCTGAGATGCACTGTCGCTGAGCTGCTGAGAGTGTGTGCTCTTAACAAGGTTCCCGTTTTGACTCCTGCATGGGATGGTGGACTATGCCCCTCTCCACAGCTAGATTGAAAGCAGCGACTGTACTTGGAGCTGAGCTTGCACCTACCACAACTAAGGTTGAAGGACAACTTGACTTGGAGCTGATGGATCCTGGAAAAACACAATGTCCCCATTCCCAATTCCCCAATTAAGTCTTAGGAAAGAGAGAGAGAGAGAGAGAGAGAGAGAGAGAGAGAGAGAGAGAGAGAGAGAGAGAGAGAGAGAAAGAAAGAAAAGAAGGAAAGAAAATCACCTAAAATGGTGGCACAAGGTCGTACCAGGCTGGAAACGTCCCCTTCACAATGGAATTGCATGTTTGATCCTGGGTCGGCAGCTGGACTCGCTCTGCCTCCTGGACGCTACCCCCTGGCTCTTGGTCCTCTGAGACCTGGACAACCTCCCTCTACCCTCTGGTTGTCAGAACCGGCTCACAGTTGGCGGGTATGTGTCTACACCTTGACCACCCAGAGGCTTTGCTGGTAAGCTGGAGTCATCTGTTTGTAGGACACTTTCCTGGGGCTCAGGGAACAACGGACCCCACGTTGGCAGTTTAACCACAGAAATCCTCTCACAGCTCTGGGGCCAGAAGTTCCAAGTCATGGTGTCAGCAGCCGCCCTCCCTCCATAGGCTCTAATGGTGACCTTCCTGCCTCCTCCAGCCCAGGTGCTCCATGTGTCCCTGGGCTTGTCTCCTGGTCACCCCAACCTCTTCCTCCATCTTCATGTGCCCCCCCATACCACCCACTCCCATCTGTCTTCCTCCCTGTATGTCTCAAAAGACACTCTCATTGGATTTACGGCCACCTGGATAATGCAGGATGAGCTCATGTCCAGGTTCCTAATAATATCTGCAGTCACGTTCTGAGGTGCTGGTGACCTGTCACCCCAGTACAGATCGTCTTTCTGGTTCTCCCGGCGGTGGTCATCTGCCCAGCAGCCACCACAGTTCACCAGCAGACGCCCCTGGCTGCTCCCTCCGGCTTCCTGAGCAGGTTTTGAGTCGCACAGTTGGGAGCCTGTGTGCCAGGAGGCTCAGGTGGGGTGGGCAGCAGAAGGGTCTCACACCGGCTCCCTGCCAGCCCTCCACTGAAACTGCCCCGTGAAAGCCCAAGATTTAAAATTTACTAAGACCGATTTCATGTTTATTGCCATTAAGATTAATCTTTATTGGGCCGGCCGAGTGGCGCATTGGTTAAGTGCTGGATTGGGGATGCCAGCGTCCCCGGTTCAGATCCCACATATGAGGGCCAGTGACACTGCCCTCTATAGCTAACAACAGCTCCACCTGAAGCTGGGCTGTGCGAGTCCCGGCGATGGTGTAGGCTGCAGCCCCTGCTGCAGTGGGCTGCCATAGGCTACAGTAAGTGGGCGGCAGCCAGTGTGAGTGGCAGGCAGCCAGCGTGAGCTGCCAATAGCCGCGGTGAGCGACCATCCAGAGGTCGGCGACCGATCTGCCTCATCCTGGAAGAGCGCAGTGAGGATACCAACATGGGCCAGTGAAGCAGCGTCCTCCGCAACTAGACTGAAGAACAAAAAGACAGCAACTTGTCTGTTCCCCCTCCCTGATTCCCCAACGCTCTCCCCCTCCCCCAATTCCCCAATAAAATCTTTAAAAAATAAAAATTAATTTTTATTATTTTCTATAAAATTTCCTAAAGAATACACAAAATCAACAAAAGTAAAAACTAATACACAAAAAACTAATACACAAATCAACAAAAATAAAAACAAAAGTAAAAACATGACTTTGAAATCCACTGAAATAACCATAGCTACAGTATTAAAGGAGGACAGCGGATTTAAGTAGGCATTCGACTCAGTTTGGAATCCATATTGTAAAGGGCATTCACAATTAGAAAACCATGCCCATGGTGAGGATGAGGGGTTGGAGGGAGCATCTTGGGGGGGAGCAGTACCTGCTTAGGGGTCATCGGACAGCCTGAGGACAGGGCTGAACTCCACGCTGTGGATCAGAGACTCGGGAGTCCTTGTCTGTCCCTGGCCTGCCTGGCTGGATATCGCTACCCAGCACTCAAAATTGGGCTTCGGCCGCTTCCTGGGCTTGCCCATCTTCAGGATGGCCTTTAACTCCTCCAGCTGCTCTGAGGTAATAAAGCGTTGACCATCACACTCGGGGCCTCCTGGCGCTCCGTGAGGGCTTCCAGGGGCTGCTGGCATGGCCCATTCTGCCTGCCGCCATGCAGCCATTTCAGGAGTGGAACGGGTCCGCAGGTGGGCTGGCTCCTGCAGAACGAAGGGAAGTCACTGGGAGTGCCACAAGGGAGGGTGGAGGGGACCTGCCAAGCATTGGGCACACAGGAAGATAGTCCAGCCCTATTTGCACCTGAGACCAAAGCCAGGTTAAAGGTACACCTTGCAGGGAGGTGGGCTGCTCCTGGGGAGAACACCTGGGTTTACCCACAGAGCTCACTCACAGCTGGGTTCCAGTGGCATTCCCTACTGCATGCCCCCTGCCCATTGGGATGGGTGGCCAGTTAGCTGAGGATTGTCTTTCACACAGGTGGCTTTTTGTTCTTAAAGTCAGGATATTTCACTAGCCTACTTTGTCTTCTGTTGCCATTTCAGTAGCACCTTGGAGAACTACGAAATCTGTACACCGAGAAACAGCAGTTCCGAATATCATCCTGCTGTCAGTGGTGGGGAGACTCACCCTGAAATTGACTCTCACCCTTGCCCTCGGCTCAGTGCACAGCAGGCCTGCTCACCATTGTTGAAATATCTTCTGGTTTCATGAAAATGATGGAGTTGAAACTTCGGCCCCGCAACTGCAGCTTCAATGCCTTCGGCTTCATCCTGCCATTTGGGACAGGAAGGAATGGCTGTCAACAAAGAAGACCCTGCCTGTGGGCAGTGAGCTCACAGAGGCCACACAGGTTGCCAAGTGCCTGACAGGGGCCTGTGACAGTGGTTTCCCTCTGCTCTGCACACCACAGAAACAGCATCTCTGGGGAGGTGGCTGCAGGACCTGAGGGTCGGCTGTGAAACACGTAGGCCTGCGGCTCATGTGGAAGGACCCACATGGGTGTTGGTGCAGTGGCACAAAGTCATGCCCCACCGCACACAGAACATTAAACAAGCCACGGGCTGGACTCCTCCACAATCAGACAGGAAGTGGCTTCGTGGGCAGGAAGGATCCCACTACATATCCAAACTTCCATGTCATTTGGCCAATTCCTACAGAACCATTCGATTGAATATCCCGTAGCAGACACAGAGACCAGGAGGAAAACTCCCAATACGTTTTTCTGGTGACTGCCACTACAGAGAGACTTCCTAAATCCCTACACAATGAATTCCACTAAAATGCGGCCCTAAGTGACACTCTCTCACTCCACAGCTGCTTCCTGAGTGCATTTGCCATGGCTATGCTTCAGATACGCCAAAGCCCCGAGCCCAGAACTGGGACCCTAACCCACCACAGTGGCACCAGACAGTAAGTTACTGAGGTGAGAGGGCAGTGTCTGACAGAAGCAGCCTCCTCACGACAGAGGGAACACGTGCTCACTCTGCGAACAGGGACACACTGGGGACCAGAGAGCACATGACTGACATCCGTGTTGGGAGGATGTGTCCTGGTCCTCAACATTCTGTGTGAAAGTGACTTTTCATGGCTGCACACAGCTTTGTCTTAAAACATGTTCTTGAACTTCATCACCATCTTTCTAAAGGGTCACATTCTGCCTGTGTGAGATTCAAGTTGGGAAACTCGTGTGCACCTTATGTTGGCCTGTGTGCAGTGTGGGCAGCAAGCTTGTATTGTGACCATATCTTTCTGAGCTGGTGGCCTCAGAAAAGACTCACAAAAATGAGGCCTACTACACCAAACATGGTGCAAACCATTGAAAGGGCATCCAGGCTTAGCGTGTTCTGCATGTTGAAAGGACAAAATGCCAGAAGGGAGGGATGTGGGAGGAGAGAGGAGGGAGAGGGGTGGGGGAGGGGGAGAGGGAGAAAGAAATGAAAGAGGCCAGCTCGCCTACCTCCCCTACCTGTGTGCTTAGTTCAGAGGTCACTTTTGAAGAAACCAGTAGAAAATGAGTGTAATTATTCAATAAGAGAATGCACTAGGCTACATGAATGGTTATCTGTGTCTCTAATGTTCACTTCAGTGATTTTATTTTCTGTGATGTCATCACAGTATTTTAAAATGTCCCACAAGAAATGAATTACTTTATGTGCAGTGTGCGTTAAGATTGGTACACAGCTGTTTTTCAGATTCCTAAAACACCTCGAAAGCAGACACACTTACCCAAGTGCAGTTCCACTGTGGTCAGCATGAACTTCCTGTGAGGGCATAAGTAATAATTCATAAAATGAAAAAGATGTGGTTGTTTACACTGAGTTTATTCTTTAAAAAATCAAACCCTGGGCCGGCCCAGTGGCATGGTGGTTAAGAGCTGGTTTGGGAAGCCAGCGGCCCTGGTTCGGATCCCACATATGAGGGCCAGTGACACTGCCCTTAAAAACAAAAAATCAAGCCCTGCAGCAGCTCAATTTTGGGGCAAGTATGCTCTGAGTGTCCTGGGTCCTGGGTAAAGACCTCTGGCGAAAGGTCTACCCTTCCTCCCAAACCTTCTGTTATGGCCTGAATTGTCGTCCCTTCCATTTCACATGTTGAAGTCCTAACCCTCACAATTGAGAATGTGACTGTGTTTGCAGTGAAGGGCTTAGAGATGTCATGTTAAATGAGGCCACTGAGGTGGGCCCTAAGCCAGTGTGACCGGTGTCCTTACACAATGAGGACAAAAGTGCACATGGAGGAAATGCCATGATGTGAAGACACAAAAGAAGACAGCCAAGGACAGTGGCCTCAGAAGAGTTCAACCTTGACCACACCTTGATCTCACACTTCTGGCCTCCAGAACTGTGAGAAATGCGGTTGCTCTTTAGCCACCTCTTCTGTGGTGCTGTAATGGCAACACTAGCAATTTAACAGAGCATGTTACATGCACACATTGTCATTCCTCTTTGCTGAGAATTCTGGAGTGGGCTGGCTGTATCACATGAGAAGTATGTGTTTCACTTAGGACACTGTCCCAAGGGACAATGTCCTATGTGGCCAATGTGACACTGTTCTGCATTCCTATTTTAGATCCCCACTGCAGTGCATGAGATTTCTGGCTCCTCTCCACCTTCACCAACACTTGGTTAGGTGAAACTTTCTGGCCACAGTCATTGTAGTGGATCTGTAGGGATGACTTGTTCTGGTTTCAATCTGTAGGTCATGAATGAGTAATGAGCTGAGCATCTGGGCTCGGGCTTCTTTACACCCATAGAGTCTCTTTTGGAGACTTTGTTCCAATGTCATCCTAATCCTAACTCTACACCTTACCCTAATCTTAACCATAAAATGAATATGGATGAATTCCAACGTACTATTTGTTCCCCCTTTCTCCTTTCTTGAACCTTAAAGTGCTTTTAATATTATTTTATATTTCTTGTACTCTAAAACTCATGCAACTGTATATAGTACTTTGGATACTAAAGAAAACTAACAATTACCCAGAGTTCAATTAGACTAATGCATTTTCATGCATTTCTTATCATTTCCCCCTATTTATCACATATGGATTTTGTTTTATACAGTTGCAAATATGCTATACATGTACTTTTATATACTGCTTTATCTCACTGACTGTACCACAAGTATTTTGAAAGTGTTGCTGATTCTATGTGAACACACAATGTGATATATAGATGATGTACAACAGAATTGTACACTTGAAACCTATGTAATTTTACTAACCATTGTCAACCCAATAAATGAAAAAAGGAGCTCTCTAGATGTTGCTAAGGGACAAGAGCCAGACTATAAGGTAAAATAAAACTTAGAAAAAGAAAAAAGTGTTGTTATATAGTTTTTGTGTGTTTTTTTTTGAGGGAGTGTCATTGGCCCGCTCCTGTGGGACCCAAACCAGGGCCTCTGGACTACCAAGCCATCGCCCAACCACACGGCTGGCCCAAGTTTTAATAGTGAGAATGCTCAGTGGTTCCATCCCTGGAAGCACTGACTATTCCACCCTAATCATTCACCTGATTTGGATTTTTAAATTGTTTCAGCTGTTTCATTATTAGAGACATTGTTACAGTGAACATCTTTGCACAAAGGTTTGCCTTCACTTTAAGGTAATAAACATGCGAGTACTTCCTGTGCATTGGGTACTGTGATAGAACATGGATTGTCTCATTTCCTCTGTATAGAAACTTTCTGGGCAGGTAATTTTTTCATTCCCATTTTACAGAGGAGGACACAAGCACAGGTGAATGAGCTGGGACCCCACCCAGGTCACTGGCAGAGCTGCATCAAACCCAAGAAACCTACAGGCTATTATCCTTCTCAGGAATGGAATTACTGGGTCAAAGTTTACTGACAGGTATACTCAATGAGAGCCTTTCCAAAATAAAACTTAGTATCTTAATACATCATGGTGACTGACTTGACATTTGCTAATCCTGTAGATCTTAAGTTTTCTCAACAAAAATAAAAAAAGGACAACTAGGGCAGATGATGGATGTGCAAATTACTTTGATGGTGGTAGTCATCTCATGGTGTATATGTATATTCTATTCTTGATTATGTAGTACTCTTGGTATCATGTCAAACAAAACTTTGCCTGATACAACATCACAAAGATTTTATTACATGGTTTCTTCTAGAAGTGTTCAAGTTTTACCTCTTAAATTTAAGCCTCTGATCAACTTTGAGTGAATTCTGTATGTGGTTGAAGTCGATATTAAGTCATTTTGACTTCAAAACAGATATCCAACAGTTCTGAAACTGTTTGCTGAAATTACTAAGTGACCTGGTGCCATTTAAATCTAATGGACAACACGCATCAAGATTTCTCTGTGGAATTTTGTTTCTTCCCTAGATCGATAGGTCTACCCTATGCCAGTCTCACACCCTCTTGATTCCTGTAGGTTTGCACTACATTTTGAAGTCAGGTTTTATAATTCCTCCAGTTTAGTCCTCTTTCCAAAATTATGTTTGGCTACTCTGAATTTTCTAAATATGCATACACATTTTAGAATCAGCTTGTCACTTTCTTTTAAAAACAAACAGCAAAATCAGGCCTGTGGCTGGGGACTACGGGAATCTCAATTCCTGGGTGGGGCTTAGAATCTCCATTTGGCTCTTAGCCCTGAATTTGAGGCCCATGCATAGCCGCTTCACTCACGTTTTTCCAAGGGACAGCCTCTGGGCCAATGACAGTGATGGCGGTGAGACTTGGGCACCTCGACTGCGGCGTGAACGCCTTCGGCATCATCCTGCCAGTTGGGACAGGAAGGAATGCTTGTCAACAAAGAAGACCCTGCCTGTGGGCAGTGAGCTCACAGAGGCCACACAGGCTGCCAGGTGCCCGACAGAGGCCTGGTGACAGTGGTTTCCCTCTGCTCCGCACACCACAGAGACAGCATCTCCGGAGAGGTAGCTGCAGGACCTGAGGTTTGGCTGTGCAACACGCAGGGCTGCAGCTCACGTGGGAGGACCCACATGCGTGTCAGTGGGGTGATGCAAAGGCATGCCCCCACACAACATTAAACAAGCCATGGGCTGGACTCCTCCACAATCAGACAGGAAGTGGCTTTGAGTGCAGGAAGGATCCCACTATGTATCCAAACTTTCATGTCATTTGTCCAATTCCTACAGAAGCATTTGATTGAATATCCCGTAGCAGATACAGAGACCAGGAGGAAAACTCCCAATACGTTTGTCTGGTGACTGCCACTACAGAGAGACTTCTTAAAGTCCTACACAATGGTTTCCACTAAAATGTGGCCCTGAGTGACACTCTCTCACTCCACAGCTGCTTCCTGAGTGCATTTGCCATGGCTATGCTTCAGATACACCAAAGCCTCGAGCCCAGAACTGGGACCCTAACCCGCTACAGTGGCACCAGACAGTAAGTTACCGAGGTGAGAGGGCAGTGCCTGACAGAAGCAGCCTCCTCACGACAGAGGGAACACGTGCTCACTCTGCGAACAGGGACACACTGGGGACCAGAGAGCACGTGACTGACATCTGTGTTGGGAGGATGTGTCCTGGTCCTCAACATTCTGTGTGAAAGTGACTTTTCATGGCTGCACACAGCTTTGTCTTAAAACATGTTCTTCAACCTCATCATGACCTTTCTAATGGGTCACATTCTGCCTGTTTGAGATTCAAGGTAGGATACTCGTGTGCACCTTGTGTTGGCCTGTGTGCAATGTGGGCGGCAAACTCGTATTGTGACCATATCTTTCTGAGCAGGTGGCCTCAGAAGTGCATCACAAAAGTGAGGCCTACTACACCAAACATGGTGCAAACCATTGAAAGGGCATCCAGCCTTAGCGTGTTCTGCATGTCAAAAGATCAAAA
Source organism: Aselliscus stoliczkanus (assembly GCA_033961575.1). Taxonomy (NCBI): domain Eukaryota; kingdom Metazoa; phylum Chordata; class Mammalia; order Chiroptera; family Hipposideridae; genus Aselliscus; species Aselliscus stoliczkanus. Next base: position 36,676,266 of record CM066741.1, read on the forward strand.
AGATGAAAAGGAGGGGCGGGAGGGGAGGAGAAGGGGGATTGGGGAGGGGGTGACGGGGAGAGGAGGGGAAGGGAAAAAAAACGAGAAAAAGAAAGGTGAGTTCCCCTACCTGTGTGCTTGGCTCAGAGGTCACTTTTGAAGAAATGAGCAGAAAAGGAGTATAATTATTCAATAAGGGAATGCACTAGGCCACGTGAATGGCTGGCTGTGTCCATAATGTTCACTCAATAGATTTTGTTTTCTATGCTGTCATCACAATGTTTTAAAATGGTCCATGCAAAATGAATTACTTTTTTTTCAATGTGCGTTAAGATGGACACACAGGTATTTTTCTGATCTCGAAAGCTGACACACTTACCCAAGTGCAGATGTGTCGTGGTCATCATATACATCCTATGAGGGCATAAATGATAATTCATACAATGAAAAAACAATGTAATTGTTGACACTGAATTTATTCTTAAATAAAATCCATTCCATTAGCCGTGGATTTTGAGTAAACGTACCTCAGAGTCCCCTGGTCTTGGAATGGGTCCTCTGGTGGGAGGTCCTCTTTCTCCCCAAACCTTCTGTTATGGGTCAATTGTGGTGGACCCTAATCTACTGTGACCAGTGTCCTTATTCAGTGAGGACAAAGCTACACACGTAGGCAAGACCATGTGAAGACTCAGACTAGACAGCAGATGGCAGCGGCCTCAGAGGTGTCCAACCTTGACCACCCCTTCATCTAACACTTTCAGCCTCCAGAACTATGAGAAAATGAGTGTCCTGTTTCAGCCACCCCATCTGTGGTGCTGTGATGTGATGGCAGATCTAGCTAGCGATGGGACACGTTACATGCACACATCTCATTCCTCTTTGCGGGTACCATCAGTGGCTGAATGTGCTGGGAGCCAGCTGGAAGCGTGATGGTTTCCACTCACTGTGTCCTGGATGGTCCAGGAGAAATCAGGCAATACACATCTGCTGCCACTGCCACTACAGGGGGTGTCCACCCGATTGTTTGTACGTCATACAAGGGGCTCTGTGTCTGAATCCCACAGGGCTGCAGTGAGACAGAACCCTCCAGAGAAAGTGAAGTCACCTGTCACCTTCAGCACTCAGTAGGGACACACACCCTGCTTAGAAATAACCTGTCAGAAACCCTCAGCAGCTGACCTCTCTGCCAGGTGCACAAATGATTGACTTGAAGGACTGAGCTTGCTGACTCGCCTGTGATGAGGGGACACAGAAATGCTAAAGCACAGAGCAACAGATGTAACCACACGTGTACAGGATCCCATTTACACATATGTCACCCACATACACTCACACATTCACACCCACATATACTTATCCTCATGTCAACCACACACATCACACACACATCACTCACCCACACAGGCATCATCCCCACACACCACACACACTCACAGACACAGAGAAACCCACACTCACACAATACACACACATTACACACACACTCACTCCCACACATCACCCTACACTCACACACACAAACTTCACCCCCACACACTCTCACCTGCACACTCATACCAGCACACACACATCACACACACATCACTCACACATATACATCACCCCCCACACACACACAATCTCACATGCACACATACTCACAAACACAATTCACACACACATTATAAAACCTCAGAGTTAAGTTTATTTTCTGTCCCTCACTTCCTCTTCTGGTCCCCACCCTCCCCTGTTCCTGTGCTTGGGTACCACATAAAAGCTTCAAACCAGTCTAGTAAGCAATTCCCAATACTGTTCTGTCATCCTTGGGGGCCCTGGGACCCCACCTTTGGCTCTGACCCTGCATGCCAGTCCCACCCCTGGGGATTCTGAGCTCACCGTCAACGATACAGCCTTTGCTGGGTGCACCTCAGTGTCGCAGTTCGGCCTCGGCCGCCTACAAAGGGGCAGGACGGGGAGGGACAGGCCTCAGCACAGAAGGACCTGTGCCTGGGCAGTGTGCTGGCAGAGGGCAGCTGAAGGGGGCAAAGCGTCATACAAGTGCCACAGCTGTGGCTTCCTCCTGATCTGCAAACTGTCTGAGGCCACAGCTCCTGTCAGGCGTCTGAGTGCTCCTGAGTTCATTGCACAACTGACAACCACCTCAGGAGCCTCATGTGTAAAGGACGGTGACTGCTTGCCAGGGTGATGCCACAAAAAGGAGCTTCTCCCCACCGTGGGGCCCACATCAGGCAGGACTCATGTAGGAATGGATGGGCAGCCTGCCTCGGAGCCCACGTTATCCTCTTTGGGCTTTCTTGCCGCACTCTAGGAAACTAGTACAGGCGGCTTGCCCATCATTATCCCAGTAGGTCCAGTATAATCACGTGAACCTTTCAAAACTGGGAAATGAGAACCAGGAGGAAGTCACAGAGATTCAGAGCAAGAGAAGGACTAGGCTCACCATTAGGGACTTACAGGCTGAGGAGCCACACGGGGGACGGGGGAACAGACGTGTCTGCTCACATCTGAGTAAACTCAGAGGCATTTTGTTCCCCAGAATACCCAGGAAGAAACGCCGACCCGGTGAACCCTGACTGCCACCCTGTGCAGCGTGAAGCACGACCCAGTGACACTTGCCAGGGCTTGTAACCCATCAAACTGTGAGATGACAAGTCCTGTCTTAAGCCACTGCATTTGTGGGAATTTGTTAGGCAGCAATTTGGGAAATGTACACAAGCCACGTGATGGACAGCAGCTGAGTGAAACTCTTTGAAAATTAGACATGAAGCATCTTCGCATGTGTGCTCCTTCTCCTCATTTCATGTTTTGGTCCTCTGTGGTCACTTTCTATGCGTCCATTCCATAGAGTCCACAACAGTACACTGTCCAGAAGACAACCCCCTCCCCCGATATATCAGCATGATGACTGTCACGAGAGAGACACTTCAGAAGTCCAAGCAACGTTTCCCACTAAAGTGTGCCTGTGATTAATATCATCTCACTCCACAGGCACTTCCTGAGTGCGTTTTCTTCTTTTTTGTACTGACATAGTATCACATGACTTAAACATACTCCCTGATCTCTAGGACATGAAATTCTGCTGTGTTACCACAGGCTTTGCCTAGAAAATAAGGCCCAGCATCTACTCAGCCAATGATTAGGGTGACTGCTGAATGACCTACAGATATGTCTGCAAGAGTGAAGGCCATGGGCATTTTAGTGCCCATTAAGACGGCTTGTAAACTTGCAGCGTGTTGTGTCATGGTTCTCACACCATTATCCCATTCAATAAATAAGTGTAGCTCATTCTCCTTCTGGAGAAGTCTAGATTGAAAATAAAAAATAATATTCTCAAAATAAGGTGTATGGTACAAGCAAAGATGGAATGAGCTGTATTCCTAAAAGTCATGTTTTTCTTAGCAATGTCCACAATGCTGTACATTTTGAGTATAATTTGATAAAACAAAACATCACTTATTGCATTGTTTTGTACATCTGTAAATAATAATAATAAGAAAGTTAAAAAACAAAACAAAAAACATTACTCATATGCACAGAAAAAATATTAAAGGGGAAGACTTGAAAGATGCTAATCAAAATGCCAGCGGTGGCTGTCACTGGGTGGGGAAGTCTACGTGACTTTCTTTTCTACAATGGGAAGTTCTGCAGCTCCAAAATCTGCTATAATGAAGGTGCAGTGATTAGGCAATCTGAACAATTAAGGTTTGTTTTGGTTTTGGTTTGCTTCTAGACTGTAAGTTGACCTGGTTCCAGTTAGGTTTCTATCATTCTTGCTGTAAAAGGATAAAAAATGTTCTTAGATTTTTATTGAAAGGACACTAGTTAGACCATACCTCAAAGTGAAATAAAAAGTGACTTCGAGTTTCATAATAGTGCCAATCATGTTTGTAAGGAAATAAATTTAATAGGGAATGACCTATGTTTGTAAGGAAATAAATTTAATAGGGAATGACACCACGTTATTCTCCCTGATTATTAAACCAAGAGAATGTCTGATGTGATTCTCGCCTTTGAGAGACTGACTGCAGCCCATTTCTCCTAGGTTTCCCTTTTCTGACTCCTGGAGTCTCTTTGCCGGTGGGGCTGTAGGATGGGGAGACATGAAACACCCCGCCCCAGAAGGTTCAATCTTCCCTGCACTGGAATGCTGGAGCTACCACTACAGGTTTCCGGATGGGGTGGAGCTTCTGGTGCTCACCTCCAGAAGGGTGCAGCTGGCGGGTACAGCCCCTGGAGCACCTAGGGGAGGCTGACTTTCTGGTCCATTACTTTCCATCGGAGCAGAGCTGTGATGGTGTCCCAGGTGAAGGTGTACACAGGCACACCTCTGAAATACTGCCGGTTTGGTTCCAGACCACCACAATATAGTGAACATCGCCACGAAGCGAGTCACACCATTTTTTGGTTTTCCAGTGCATATAAAAGTATGTATATACTATACTGCAGTCTATTAAGGGAGCATTATGTCTGGAAGAATGATGTACATACCTGAAGGAAAAACACTGTATAGTTAAAATATGCTAACATCCTCTGAGCCTTCATAATCGTCTTGCTGGTGGGGGCTTGGCCTGAATGTTCATGGCTGTGATTGACCAGGGCGGTGGCTGCTGAAGGCCAGGGTGGCCGTGGCAATTTCTTAAAAGGAGACAACGAAGTCTACCCTATCCAATGATTCTTCTTTTCATGAACGATTTCTCTGTAGTGTGCAATGCTGTGTGACAGCATTTTACCCACAGTAGAGCTTCCAAAATTAGAGTCAGTCCTCCCAAAGCCTCCAGCTGCTTTATCAACTAAGTGGATGTAGTGTTCTCTATCCTTTGTTGTCATTTCAACAACCTTCACTGCATCTGCACCAGGAGTAAGTTCCATCTCTCTTTGCTCATCTGTAAAAAGCAGTTCCTCCTCCGTCCCAGTTCTCTCATGAGGTTTGTAACAGCTCAGTCACCTTCAGACCCCTTCCAGTTTGAGTTCTCCTGCTGTTTCTACCACAGGCAGTGACTTCCTTGACTGAAGTCATGAACCCCTCAAAGTTACCTGTGAGTGTTGGAATCAGCTTCTTCCAAACTCCTGTAATGTTTATATTCTGACCTCTTCTCATGAATCACGAATTTTTTTTTAAATAGTGTGTGACAAATTTCAACTTGTTTGGTGCAGTCAGTCAGTGTGAGTTATAGTTAAGAGAACTTTTTTTTAAGGACTTATTGGGGAATTGGGAGAGGGGAACCGTGTTGGGGAATTGGGGGAGGGGATCAGCCAAGTTGTTGTTCCTCAGTCTTCATTGTGGAGGGCAGCAATCGCCATCTGGCTTCCCATCGGCATCGCGTGGCCTCTAAGCTCAAAGTACTGTGTTCAATCTTAGTTGCAGGTGGGCGTAGCTACTATCCCATGTGGGAGTTGAACCAGCATCCTTGTTGGTAGGAGTGCACGTGCTATCTTCTGAGCCATCCGGGTGGCAGCTCAGCTCAATGTGCTGAGTTCAGTCTTAGTTGCAGGTGGGCATAGCCACCATCCCATGCGGGAGTGGAACCAGCAGCCTTGTTGTTAAGGGCAGGCACCTTATCCACTGAGCCATCTGGGTGGCAGCTCAGCTCAAGATGCTGAGTTCAATCTTTAGTTGCCGGTGGGCATAGCCCACCATGGAAAGGCAATCTCGTTGGTGCACCAGCTGAGCCGTCCTGCCACCTGTTGGCAACTCAATGTCAGCTCAGCGAGGGTGCAGGGTTCACTGGCCCATGTGGGAATCAAACCGGTAGCCCTGTTGCTCAGAGCATGCGCTCTAAGCCAATCCTTAACCAACGGAGCCATTCGGCCGGCCCACGAATGTTCTTCATGGCACCGAGCATGGTGAGTCCTTTCCAGAAGGTTCTCAATCGACTTTGCCCAGATCCATCAGAGGAATCACTATCTACGGCAGCTCTAGCTTCATGGAATGTATTTCTAAAGGGATAAGACTTGAGAATAGAAATGCCTCCTTGGTCCATGGGATGAAGAATGGATGCTGGTTAGTGGGCATGACAACATTCATCTCGTGGTCTGTCGCCACCAGAGCTCATGGGTGACCAGATGCACCATCACTGAGCAGTTATATTTTGAAAGGAATCTTTTCTCTGAGCAGTAGATCTCAATAGTGGACTTAAAATGGTGAGTAAACAGTGATGTAAACAGATGTGTCATCCAGGTGTTGTTCCATTTACAGGACACAGGCAAACTCCATCTACATAATTTGGAAAGGCCCTGTGACTTCCAGAACAGGAAGAGACCATCGACTTCAACTCCCTGCATGAGCCCCTAGCTGGAGAGTTGGCCTGTCCTCTAAACCCAGGCACTGATTCTTCTCTCCAGCCTCGATCATCCCAGGTGGCACCTTCTTCCGATATAGGGCTGTTTGTTTGCATTGAAAACCGGTTGTTAAGTGCAGCTACCTTCATGAATTCTCTTACTTGCCCTTCTGGCTAACTTGGTGCTGTAATGCTGATGCTATGGAAATGTCTTGTCTCCTTAAACCTCATGAACCAACCTCTGCCAGTTACAAACTCTTCTTGTGCAGCTTCCTCACTTCTCAGCTTTCATAGACCTGAAGGGAGTTGGGGCCTTGCTCTGCAGTAGGCTTTGGCTCAGGGAGCGTTGTGGCTGGTTTGAGTGTCTATCCAGACCACTAACACTTTCTTCATGTCAGCAAAAGTCTTCTTCACTTTCTTATCTTCCATGAGCTCACTGCAGTAGCACAATTAATTTCTTTCAGAAACTTCTCTTTTCTACTCACAACATGGCTAACTGTTTGGTGCAAGAGGTCTAACTTTTATCCTCTCTCGACCTTTGACATGCCTTCCTCAGTAAGCTTAATCGTTTCCAGCTTTTGATTTACAGTGAGAGACCTGTGGCTCTCTCTTTCATTTGAACACTTAGAGGCCATTGTAGGGTCATTCACTGGCCTCCTGTCAACATTGCTGTGTCTCCCAGGGAATGGGAGGCCCCCAGAGAGGGTGGGAGACGGGGCCCAGCCAGTCGGTGGAGCAGTCAGAACACACAGCATCTAGTTATTCAGGTCGCCAGTCTTCTCTGGGAGCTATTCATGGTGCCAGAGAACAGGTAAATAGTAACATCAAAGAACAATGATCACCATAACAAACATAAGGATAACGAAAGAGTTTGAAATATTGCATGAATTACTAACATGTGACACACAGACATGACGTGAGCAACGCTGTTGGAAAATGGTGCGACAGGCTTACTGGATGCAGGGATCCCACAGACCTTCAATTTGTAAAAAGACTCAATATCTCTACAGCACAGCTAAGCAACATGCAATAAAATGAGGCTGCCTGTGTTTTATGTGTGTCCAGTTAAACTTCCAGGTTTCTTGGAACAGCACAAAATGATTTTAAAGTTGACGTGGAAAAATAAATGTGTGAAAGAATTCTCAAAAGTAATGAAGAATAAAAAAACTTAAGGGGGGACTCACCTATCAGATATTAACATGTAGCTGAACAAAGCCCTGTCATTAGAACAGCCCTGCATGGCTGGGGACACGGAGCAGTGACACAGATACCAGAGTCTGTACGCAGATCTGAGCCAGGTGCCTCAGGAAAGGGGTTGGCGTAGGGTGAGGTTCGGTCAGGAAAGGGGCTTTTTGCTTTCATGAGGAAAGGCAACACGGCGACCAACAATTATGTTGTGATGGAATAACCTTAGCTGCTATCTCAGCAAATGCGAACATTAATTCAAGATGGCTTCAAATCAAAACGGAAAGAAAGCAAATAAAAATGATGAAATTAGCAGAGAACACGGAGGATGGTTGTATAAACTCTGAGTAGGGAAGACTTTTTGAAGCAAGGCAGTTAGGAAGAGAATATAGCTAATTTTCAGATAAAATTACTCCAATAAGATTGCAACTTACCTAGGTACAGATGACGACGGGTTATCTGCTTGCTGTTGGGATAATGAAAATACAGAAAATGAAGACAAGTTGTTGACGCTGAGCTTATCTTACACAAAATCCAAGCCAATGCGTAGTTGATTTTGACTCCCCTGGGTCCTGGGCAAGGACCTCACTGTGGGGACCTCACCCTCCTACCAGCTCTCCTGACATGTGTACCTACCCGTGTTTTTCCTTCTCTTCCCTAAAACACCAGGAATGTGACTGCTAGTTCATTGGGTAAGAGCATGTCTCAGTTTTTAACAAACTGCCCCACCTTGTTCCAGAATGGTAGACTTTACAGCTCCACTAGGAATGTGGGAGACTGCCAGTTACCCCCAGCTTCACGGACATGCGCCATGAGTATTGTCAGTCTTTTTGATTGTATCCACTCTGATGGTGTGCAGTGATATCTTCAGCTTTTCACCTGACCATCCAATGTTGAGTGAGGCCAGCCACCTTTCCACCAGCTCATTTGCCACCCACAGATCCACGTTGGTGAACAGTTTGTACAAATATTTTGCCCACTTAAAAACTGGGTCTTTTGTCTCATAATTGACTGTTGAAAGTTCTTTATTCAGGATACAAGTGTCCGATTTGCAAATATTGTATTTCTGTCTGTGGCTCATCTTTTCATGTTTTTCATGGTTAACTTGAAGGAAGTTTTTTTTTAATTATTGATAAGGAGCAGCTGAAAAAAGGGGTGGTTAACGGCATCAGCCCTGCGGGGGTGGTCCTCTGAGAGGGATTGCAGAAAGGATGTAGTACACACATGTAAAAACCACACACACTGAGACTTCTGGTAAAATGGCGCAATAGACAGACGCTGTGCTAACTGCCTCCCAGGATCACACCAAAATTACAAGCAAATTATACAGCATTCAACCCTGGAGGTCCCCAGAACCCTGGAGGAACAGAACCACTAAATGAAGAACTTAAAGAGGAGGCCGTATTGGGTCTGGTAGGACGGGTGGAGATGAGAGAGGGCGAGCCCCGTGAGGGAAGCCCCAGCCGTGGGAAGCTTGTCTGGTTGGGGGAGAGACCCTCCAGCTGCACTCCAAGCTCACCAGCCCAGAGTTCCTTTGCCGGGAAGAGGAGTTCTAAGACAGTCGGCAGTAAATTAGTAAGGACTCTCTTGGCTCAGCTCGGTGATGCTAAGAGTGGCTGGAGAATCAGTGGGGCCGGCACTCAGGCTTGTTCGCCGGTGAGCTCTACCTGGTTCCTGGTGAAGGGAGTGGCTGTGTGAGCCGGACCGGGAGCCTGCGGGGACGTACTGAACTGAGCACCTTTGGTGCAAAGGCTGGAGGTTTTTGGATTATTGTTCCCGTGGTGCGGAGCCTGCACGCGAGTGGTGTAGGAAGGGCGCCATTTTGTCAGGCTTGGGCCTGCCCACGAAGGATCAGGTCCGAGACCTAATTGGTCTGGTGGAATTGGCACAGAAGTACGTGTGTGCGTGCGTGTGTGCGTGTGTGTGTGCGTAAGCCTGCGTCCTTGGATCCCCACCCTCTGCCCGGCTTATACTGCATTGCCAGGGAAACGCAGGGTGGGTGCCCTCCGGCTCTAACGGCTACTCACTGAGACCCAGGAGTGCGTGAGCCACCTCGGATGCGCACCCTCCGCTCGGCTTGTGCTGCCTTGCCAGGGGAACACCTAGTGGGAGTGATCCGGCTCCAACAGGCTGCTCACTGAGATGCTAGAATGGGCAAGCTGCCTCGGGTCTCTGCTTTCCGCACTCCGCTTGCAGAGTTGCCAGGCTGGTGATTGGTTGTCGGGCTGCTTGGCCTGATCTGCAAGCGGCTGATTGGGACAGGCTGAGACTGGGAGTTTTCCTGGGAATGTTGGGCCATGAGCTGTGTGCCTGCATCATCCAGCCAGGGCTCTCCTGGTGATCTATTTAATACATCAAAGCAATCCCAGAGAGACAGCCAGAATGGGGAAACAAAGAAACATGTCACAAGTAAAAGATCAGAAGAAACCTCCAGAAATGGAACCAAATGAAACAGAGGAATCCAACCTTTCAGAGACAGAGTTTAGAACACTGATGATAAGAATGTTTAAGGAACTTAGCGAGGACATAAATAAGGATAGGGAAACCATAAAAAACAACCTGCTAGAACTAAAGAATACAATAACTGAAATGAAGAACACACTTGAAGGAATCACCAGTAGAGTAGATGAAGCAGAGGAGCGGATCGGCGATTTGGAAGACAAAATAGCAGAACTCACCCAGTTGGCACAGCAAAAAGACCAAAGAATAAAAAACAATGAAAATAGTTTAAGAGCCCTATGGGACAAGGTGAAGTGCAACCACCTTCGAATCATAGGGATACCAGGAGAAGAGAAGAAGCAAGGGGTCCAAAATGTATTTGAAAAAATAATGACTGAAAACTTCCCTACTCTGGTGAAGGAAATCAACATACATGCCCAGGAAGTGCAGAGGGTTCCAAACAAGCTGAACCCAAACAGGTCCACACCAAGACACATCATAGTTAAAATGGCAAAGGTTAAAGACAGAGACAGAATCCTAGAGGCTGCAAGAGAAAGACAGCAGGTTACATACAAAGGAACTCCTGTTAGACTAAAAGCTGACTTGTCTACAGAAACTCTGCAGGCCAGAAGGGAGTGGCAGGAGATACTCAAAGTGACACAAAATTAAGGCCTACAACCAAGATTGCTCTACCCAGCACGGCTATCACTTAAAATTGAAGGAGAAATCAAGAGCTTCTCAGAAAAGAATAAGCTTAAGGAATTCATTACCACCAAGCCAGCATTGCAAGAAATGTTAAAAGGACTTTTTTAAACAAAACAAAGGGGTAAACCAGCTAACCCAGAGAGATAATTTAAGAAGATTGAAGTCATATCAAGCAGATATAAAGGAAAAACTCATGGTTGCTGGCTGGGAGGGAGTGGGGAAGAGGAAGAGGAGGAAGATTTTGGACAATGTATGTGGGACTACAATGTTGCCGCAGGGATATGGGGGCAGTTCTGGGAATGTAATTGATAATGTTGTGAAGAGACTATTATGTTGGGAGAAATAAGTCAGTCAGAGAAGGACAGGTACCATGTGATCTCACTTGTGTGTGGAGTCTGAAGAGCTGAGTGAAGGATCAAAGTAAACAGACTCGTAGCTGTAGAGGAAAAACTGAGGGTTGCTAGTTGGGAGGGGGGTGGGGATGGGTGGGAAGGGGAAGGGATTAGACAGCATAAATAGACAACTACAATATTGCCACAGGGATGTGAAACACAGTTCAGGGAATATAATAATGTAAAAATTTTGTGGCGTGTCAGATAGTCACATGTCTTGTTAGGGAGACCACTTCATGGATGGAGTAGAGGCTTGATCACTGCACTGTACACCTGAAGCTGATGTTGTATAGTATTGTATGCCAACTGCAACTGAATATGTGGATGGTCACGGGATGTGGAGTATACTGTGGAGGGGAGTCAGGGGAGTTGTGATGGATATGTATGATATGGGGGGGAATGGGGTGGCGAACTGCGGGAGGGGATTTTCACTTTGGGGGGTAAAGAGTATAACTATTGCATTGTGTTGTACACCTGAAACTAATAAAATAAAATAAAAATAAAATAAAATAAAATAAAAAAAAACAAAAACCACACACACTCACACAAACAAGTGCTGCCTCTCACACACATGCATATGACACACACATACACACAATCACCCCACCCACACTACACAAACACAAAAATTTACATACAAATATCACACATACATCACCCACACAGAAACACATCACTCCCCCACACACTCAGACATATCACACAAACTCACAAGAACACATCAACCACACACACAGATACACACACACATCACACACAAACACATACACATACATCAGCCACTCACACACACACACAAACAGGCACTACGTCATACCCACATATAAATATCACCCCATCTACAACCACACACACTCACACACACCACCCACACACAGACAGGCACTGTATCACACCCACATGTAGACTTACAGAACCATGCCCACAAAAAAGCAAAAGACTAAGTGGTCCTGTCCACAAGGTGACCAGGGCCTTGTCCCAGCCCTGGACACACAAAAATCATGAGGCATGGGGACTTCCGTACCTTTATAAAAGGCGGGGTTTTCATCAGGGCTGCAGCTTTGGATGTGTCCTGTTTGCCTCCTCTTAGATAATCAAGAGTGCTTAGGCCGTTGTACACTAGAAAGGAGCAAAAGGCGGGACTGCCATCAGCTGTGCACAGTACCCACAGAAGTGGGCAGCGCAGCGCCCAGTCCCAGCCCTGCAGGGTGCTGGGGACTGGTCCCAACCCAGAACCCCGGGAGCTGCTGGAAATCCTTTCCAGAGCCCACCTGGCCTGTGGGCAGCAGCCACAGCTCCTTCCCCATTGCGGGGATGGCTGCCCTGCCTGCCTCAGAGCCCACAAAGTTAATGAGCACCTACGGCGAGTGCCAACTGGGACACTGGCTCCATCATGTGGCAAGTCACCCTAGGTTCTCAAAAGAAAAGCTGGGGCCTGTTTGTCAACAGAAAAGCAGTATCAGTGAGAATGGGTTTTGTGCCTGTTTCACCAGTGTGCTTCATGAATGGCTGATCTTTCCGTGTGTCTCCCTGGAAAATGCCAGGCATGGAGCAGCTGGTTTACAATCGTGTCTGCAAAGTGAGGGCCCCCCACAAGCTCAAGGAGCACAATCCCACCCCTTCCCTGGCGGTCTGTGCCCACTTTTGTTTCTGTTGTGATTGGCCAGCTTCTCTTTCCTGACTAACTCCACCTGGCTCTTACCACATTCTTCCACATTCCCTCTGACCTGGGTCAGAGTCAGAGGCCATACATCGCACATGTTTATATCCAGAGGAAATACCCATTCTTTTGCATGAATTTGCACAAATGCCACCAAAATAAGCTTGGGAGCATGTCCTGCGTGACTCCCAGCACCTCGTCACTGTTTCATGTGAGACACTGACATGTGACATAATGAGGAAGTAGAGGACACACAGCACAGAACGGCAGACTGGCTTGACAGGTGAGGAAGCTGGAAGCCAAGACTCAAAGTGCGGTAAAAGGACATCTGACTGAGTCCCCTCCAACATCACCAAATGCACACACACCAGTTTGGGACAGTCTGTGGGACCTGCTCTCCCTCAATGCCATCCAAGGTGCTTCCTTGCACTTTGACAGCGAAGGTGGCTTTGTTACACATGTGCTTTTCTACACATGTGCTTTTCTACACAAGGTGGCTTCTCTACATATGTGCTGTGGGCACTCTCCACATTCACATGTCTTCCCAGCAGATCTCGCCCTAACCAGCATGTCACTCCCATTGTGTTTTTAGGACACGGCACGATGTCCCTCCCCCGAGCTTCGAAATGGAGTGTCTCACTGCTAACAGCTTCTGTGTCCTAGGCAGTGCCCACCACAGGTTTTTCATCCCTTTGTATCCTGTCCTCTGGACGGCTGGGCCTAGTGACTTGCAGAAAAGCTGCCTGATGGAACTTCACCTCTGTGACAGTTACAGAGGCTGCCTGTGAGTTGTGGCCCTCTCTCTCATCCTCTCATCTGCTTGCTCTGATGACACCAGCTGTCCTGCTGTGAGGCACTCCATCATGGAAAAGAAGGACACTGGCCAGGAAATCAGGAGGACTGAGCCTGCCGTTAACCTGGTGAGGAGCCTGGAGGGTCCCCTCCAGTCAGATGAGACCACAGCACCTGCCAGCAGCTTGATGGATGCCTCACAGAAGACCCAGGGCCAGAGGACCCCACCAAGCTCTGCCGGACTCCTGACCCACGGACACAGAGGCACTAGGCATGCGTTGCTTGACGTGCCCATGTTTTAGTGTGATATTAGTACAACTAACATCCCAACTTCTTCCTGGAAATCTATTCTTGGATGTCCAAAGACCCTAAATTAGACATGATCAATGCTGAGCTCATATGCTTGTCCCCTCTGAGGGGGTCTCCTCCTGAGTGTGCCCATCACAGTCAGTGTGGCATCGCTACCCTTGCAGTTGCCCGAGTTAGAGCTACAGAGGTCTCTGTCCTCAAATCTCCAGTGTCCCCTCTCATTTCCGTGAACTCATCATGTATGTTCTGAGTGGTTGCCGCAGGCCCTCAGCATGGCTTGCCTGCCCAGCTTGTCCCCTGCAGACTGTGGTGCACACTTCTGCTGGGATGCTGTCATCAAGCACACCCCTGAACCCTCAAACCTCATAGCATGCTTGGCAGCTTTGGGAATAGCCTCAGCCAACCAGGCCTTCAGGCACTGTTTCGGAGCACTTCTCTGGCTCTTCTAGGGACCTCCCCACATTAGACCAACTGGCACAGCTCTTTGGGGTCCACCTTCTCTTAGGGAGCAGCCATCGTGACTTCCCAAGAAAGGCTTCAGGGTAGGGAAAGTCACACTTCCCACCCTGCAGTGGCCCAATGCAGTATGCTGCTGGCCATGCCGAGTGTACACGAGAAAGGCACTGGTCCTCCTGCAGCAAGTGTGTCTGCCTAGTGGACACGCTGTCACTGAGCTGAGTGTCTTCATGGTTAAGATATTTGGTCAGTACTCTCAGTCCCCCTGTTCTTTTTCCATGGTGCCTGGTCCTGCCTGATACATTCCATTTCTCTCTGAACGTGATAACCTACAGCTTTTCCATCTCTCGTGTTTTCCCCAGGCCTCTGGGTGGAACTTGCCCAGCTGCCTCTCACAGTGCTGGTTTGTTCTTTGGGTTTGGAGCTGGTTGATGGCAGAGATCGGTGGGGGGGGGCAGCTGGGACTGAGGGTTGGGAGGGGCCGCCTGACTCGGGACACCTGTGAACACAACGGGGCAAAGACTGGCCAATGTGGACGGGGGCTTGGGAGGCACGTACACAGGTAGATGTGGAAACTGAGCAGGTACCCGAGCAGCACCAGGATGATGGTGGCCAATAGCAGCACGAATGTCTCAATGCTCAGGCCCACTGTGGTCTTCGTCCTTACTGGGAAAAAGGGCAAGAACAGCAGCCATGTGCCCTGACTCCCAACGGCTGTGGAGACAAGGGAGACACGCCTGCATCTAGCATCTGCTGACATGGCAGCACCTCTCCTCAGGTAAGCACCATGGGACAGAGCTTGGAAATGGGGGAGACAACACCAGCCTGAGTGTGCACCTGTCTGTCCAGGTGAGCCCTTCCTCCTTACCCAGGTGAGCATCTGCCTGCCCAGGTGAGTACCTCACAGCCCATGTGAATCCTTTCTCCTCAACCAGGTGAGCACCTCCTTGCCCAGGTGTGCAGCTCTGTGCCCAAGTGAGCACCTGCCTACCCAGGTTAGCTTTTCCTCCTCAACCAGGTGAGCACATTCCTGTCCAGGTGAGCACCACCCTGCCCAGGTGAGGCCTTCCTCCTCACCAGGAGCATTTGCTTGTCCAGGTGAGCACCTCTAAGCCCATGTGAGCCCTTCTTCTTCAACCAAGTAAGCAGTTGCCTGTCCAGGTGAGCACCTCCTTCTAACCCAGTGTGTGCCCTGCCTTACCTAAGTACCCTTGCAGCCCCTCCTGACTTCAGTGGGCATTGTGATTCTAATTATGGATCTGGAAGGTGAGGCTGGGAGAGGGGAACCATGTCCAGGTCACAGAGCCTGGCCTCTTTGCCTCACCCCAATACCGCCCTGTCCTGCATGCCATGGCCTTCCCAGGCCCTCTCCATTCTGCACCAGGAACTCCCAAGAAGCACTGGAAGGCTACAGCCACCACCTTGGGGTATTTCTAGGATGCAGTCCACTGGGATGCTCCCAGTCACATGGCTTCCAAAAATAAGTGGGAGAAAAGTCTCAAAGGCTTATGTGAGTGGGGAAGCTGAAGTCTCTGCTCCACAGCAAAGTCCAGAAAAGGGCTTGAGTCCAGGTACCTTCGTAGTGCCCGAAGGTGATGGTCACACATGGCCATATTGTGTGGCTACAGGCAAAGCCAAATGTGCCAGGAGTGGCTGTGCCATGTGACGGGGTGGGGCCATACCCGCCAACAAGAGCAAAGCATCCTGGGGAACTGGAGGTTCAGAAGTCCTGTGGAATCTACTGGAATAGTGAGCCTAGGAAGTGACCTGCGCCTAGTCGAGGAATTCACCTAGAGCCCATCAATTGCACTATGGGTCCAGGACCAGCAAGTCCCAGAGAGGCCAGCCTCACATCACCCTGTTTATGTGCTGCAGCCACCCAGCACCTCCTGCACTCTCTCGCTCTCCTCAGAGCCAACAAAGTGAGGGGTCAGTCAATAGTATGATTGATGGGTGAGAAAGGACAAGGTAAATGCACAAAGTCCATGCCCTGGGTACCTGGTGTGTTGAGGTCTCGCTCATGAGGTGCGAGCCACATTCGCATTTCACCTGCAGGGCTGGGTGTGGATCCAGCGGCCACTGGTGCAGTCAGAGGTGCTGCAGGGCCTTCAACGTGCAGCTCACAGAACTTGTCCCCCAAAGAACGTTCCCATGCTGCCTGGCACAGACAGACCCTCTGGTTGAGGCCATGTTTGGAGAGTGTCAGGGAGGGAGATGGACGCAGGCCTGGGGCAGCTCTTCCTGCTGAGCGAAGCCTGGTCTCACTGAGCCCTGCCATTCACTGTCACCTCTGGTGCAGGTCAGGTGTCCATCCCACAAGGATGCGTGTTTGACAGGTGCTGGGCACGCCTGGGGATGAAGGTACACAGGATGTGGCTCCCCCTCCAGGAGGAGAGGTATTGGTCTACACAGGATAGCCCGCCCCCAGGAAAGGGACACCTGGGCTCAGCCCCACCACGGCGTCCTCATCATAGGCCTCCCAGGCTGGCCTGGCTGTACACTTCCATGACGATGGCTCCTGCTGTGCAGTCCAGGGTCAAGACCAGCCTAGAGCTCAGGATCTCTGAGCCTGAGGCAGGGCAGGTTCTGGGAATGTTCTGGGCTGAGTTACAAAAGTCCCACAGTTTCCTGCCCTGTGGGCTGGGCTGCAGTGTGCTTGGCAGATATGCAGGGGGCCAAGACGGGCAACCCCACGTTGCACTCCAAGGGCTGAGGTCCCAGACCACTTGGCATGGACAGAAGGAGGGCTCCACCTGAGGTCCTCCTGTGTCAGCGTCCAGGGCTGTTGTGACCAGTGACACAGAGGAGCAGCTTAAACCACAAAAATTTCCCTCTCACAGTTCTGGAACTGGATATCAGGCTGGCACAGGGCTGCGCTCCCTCCAGGGGCTCCAGGGGAGGGTCTGTCTTTGAACCTCTCAGCTCCCTGGGCTTGTGGCCTTGACACTCCAGTCTCTGCCTCTGTCATCATGTGGCCTCTCCTTGTGTGTCTGTGTATCTCCTCCTCTGTCTCTTACAAGGACACTGTCATTGGACTCAGGGCCCCCTGATGACCCAGGATGTCTAATCTCAAGATCCTTAATCACATCTTCAAGGATCCTTTTTTCAAGTCAGGGAACATTCAAAGGTCTGGGGGCAAGATGGGACACAGCTTTGAGGCCACATCCAGCCCCCATATCTGTGTCCCTCTAGCTGGATATAGACATCTCTTCCTAAGGTCAGGCTCCTATACTCTGGTTTCTCTTCAGATCACATAAATCTTTCACCTTTTTTTTTAAAAAAGATTTTATTGGGGAATTGGTGGAGGGGAACAGCGTTGGGGAATCGGGGAAGGGGAACAGACAAGTTGCCGTCTTCTTGTTCTTCAGTTTTAGTTGTGGAGGATGTTGCTTCACTGTTGGTATCGTCATTGTGCTCTTCCCGGATGAGGCAGATCGGTCGCTGGCCTCTGGATGTCACTCATCGCGGCTATTGGCAGCTCACACTGGCAGCCAGCTGCTCACTCTGGCTGCGGGCCACTCACTGCAGCCTATGGCAGCCCACTGCAGCAGGGGCTGCAGCCCACACCATCACCGGGGCTCGCACAGCCCAGCTCCAGGTGGAGCTGTTGTTAGCTGTAGAGGGCAGTGTCACTGGCCCTCATGTGGGATCTGAACCGGGGCCGCTGGCATCCCCAAACCAGTGCTTAACCAATGCGCCACTCGGCCGGCCCAAATCTTTCACCTTTTATTAAGGCCAGGCTCCTGGACCCGCTGAGTTGGCTGGCAGTCATGTGTCACCCCAGGCCCTGTCCCAGACAGCTCTTGCCTCGTGCCCCACGCTGCTCCCATCCATGACCAAATGCATGGGCTGAGGTATAGACCCCTCTCTCTGATGCGTGACACTTCTTGGGGGTTCAGGAAGCTGCTGTGCTGACATATGAACTCTAGTCCCTCAGCCCCAGGGGAGTACCAAACAGGCTGACCACTCCCGGAAGAAAGGCTTTGACCTGGAAGGCTACTGGGGGCATGACTGAGACACACTGAAACCTGAGGGGAAGCAAACCCGAGGAGCAACACCTACCTTCATAGTGGGGGGGTTCATGCGGAGCCCCTCCGGGTTGACCCAGTGCTGGATGAAGATGTACATCACGATGACAATGACGCAGAGCACACCGGCAAAGGCAAAACCCACGGAGCTGAAGAACCACCTGCGGGAGAAGCAGACAGGGCTCAGAGCGTGTGAAGTCTGCGATGCCAGCAGTGACCAGAGTCCGGTGTGTTCGCCCAGCATACCATGAGTGCTGCTCGTGTCGCATCATGAAGCTTAGCCCTTTCTCCTCCCGCCCTCTGTCTTTGGAGCATTTCTTTCAAGTGCCCTATGTGACATCACTGATTTGTGACCACCATTGATCACGCCTACAGTCTTATTGCCTCACAACATACAAACGTGATCTCATTTAATCCCCTCAAGAGGCTGCGAGGAGGGTACCAGCCCAGCTCATAGAGAGGGAAACCAAGGCTCAGAGAGGGGGTGTTAGCTGCCCAAGCAGTCTGGGCCCATCTATATCACCAGTGTAGGCTTCTACCACGTCCCAGCCTGCAGCCTGTGGCTGCCTGCCTTCCCCATACCCACTCGTCCAGCCGAGGGCTCCCTCACAGCTAGGACTCCCTCGGTCCTCCCCTCAACCCTGGAACTGTGGAAAATGAGCCCTTATGGGCTCTGAACCTTGTGTTCATGACCTTTGCAGTTGAACAGAAACTCCATGGGACCAGGTGGTGAGCTCCCTGAGGCCATCTTACCCTCAAGGGCACTGGACTTGGAAGCCAAGGGTGCACCATGAAGGGTGCTCAGATGGCATGCGGGCTCACTGCAGCTGGTCTCAGCACACACAGGAAGGCCCGGAGGAGCCTGACCTCTGTGCCTGCAGACGGCACATCTTTCCGAGGCCCATGGGTACACCTGTGTCATACACACCTGTGCCACACACAGATCAAAACCACTCCTGCCCCGTCTGTGCTCAAGATGCAGAAATCGATCCATCCATCCAAAAAGCAAATTCTGGGCAGCACTTCTTGGAGTATACTTTCATTAAAATGTCTTCCTTTAGTCCTTGTGCTGCTCTATTTTTAAAAAATGATTCCTCTGCATTTCAAATGTTACTGTCTTTTGTTTACCTGAAAGTTAGTTGATTCCATGATTCTTTTATACAACTTCTTTTTTTCCTTCTTTCCTCCATTTATTCAGTAATTACATTAAGGAAGGTAACCATTTCCTGAAAAGCCCAGAATCAAGTTGTAGCTTTCAGAAAACATTTTTCTTCATAATATTGACTCTTCTCATTTAAAATCCCATTGCAAGGATGACCCTTAAAACTTAATTCTTCAATAAGAACAATGATTGCTAATACTTATATGCCGGGCTCTCTTTGAAGCCCATTACATATATTTACTCCTCAGAACAATCCTAAGACAGGTGTTTTAGCATTCTCTTCCCCTTTATTTTTGTGAGGGCAGTGTCACTGGCCTTCATATGTAGGACCCAAACAGGGGCTGCTGGCTTCCCGAGCCAGCGCTTAACCACCTCGCCACTCGGCTGGCCCTGTTTTAGCATTCTCACTCTACAAGAGAGGAAACTGAGGCACAGAGTCAAATAACCCAAACTTGTCCAGCTAGAAAGTGCTGAAGCTGACCACTGATCCTTGGCTGGCTGGTTCCAGGGTCTGTGTAACAATCCTCTAGCACAAACTGGGTATGGCCAAGAGCAGGCCCACTGTATGTGATGATGTAAATCTCTCTACCAAAATGAAATGCAGAACTTTAGTAGGGAGTACAGGTTGAACCACAAAAGTTTTGTTCCTCTAAGAACAGCATGCCAGCTTTTCAATTTAAAAAATTTATTACCAAGTATCTCTGCAGCTGGCCAGCTCTTCCTAAGCTGATAAGAAAATTTCCAGAGCAGTGACTCACCAGCACCATCATTAGGATTCAAATCTCCCCTTTGTCATGGAGCAAAAGTACAATGCAGGTCAACTTGAAGAAAATAAAGTGCTCACAGAGGAAGTACCCAGAGCCATTTATCATGCATTCCAGGGCCTCACAGCCCCCTCTGTAATTGTCTAACTCCTGACCCAGTTTCTTTTTAGTATGAAAATGGAATCACTCAAGTGAGATAAACCTTCAGAGCATTGTTGAAAATATATTAAATGCAGAGATATCCCAGATCCTTGTTCTAAGTGTTAAAAATATATTAGCATGCAGAGGAAAAAAACTCACAGACACATTCTATTATGTCCTAATGAGTTTTGCTTCCCCCTTTTGGATAATGTCTTCAGTTTCTTCTGAGACCCTTCCTTTGTAGCCATGTGGTTCTACTGCTATTTCCTTCCTTTTGAGACTCCAGTGCCAAGCCATTCTCTTCTGCACCGAGGCAAGGGACCTTTTTATACTGGGGTGAAGGAATAGTACTCATAAGTTTTCATCTGATAACTTTGATAGGTTACTTCTCCTTCTTGAGTGTAAACAGTAATTTCCATTGGGACATATATTCCACAATTGACCCCATCTTGCTTATCCGAGAACTGAAACTGCTTTTGTTCACTTTCCATTCTGCTGCCCATCCTTCCAGGACTTGGAAAAAATGATGGCCATGCCCCCATGCCAAGCCTCACTTGCTTTGCGTTGGGAATTGCCAAAGTCAAGCTTAAAATCCTGCAGGCAGGCCACACAGGGTTTCGGAGGTGAATCCACTCGCTCGGCAGGTTGCTGCCCTTGGCCAAATGCAGAAAACTGTCCTCCTCCTGGCCCTGCGCGTCCTCGCAGCCCGGGTCGCCATTTCTCACCAGACACCTGCACAGCCCCAGCGTTGTCAGCAAGGATACGAGGAGAGGACAGCGAGAGCAGCACAGGGGCCGATGATTCCAGGCCAGTGTCTACAACTTCTCGAAGTTCCTTTACACAAATCTTTAGGTGGAGGGCTAAAATTCTCAGAGGGTGAAGTCGGTGTGGAACTCAGCCCTGGGTAAGCCCCTCCGTGGTCCCTCTGAGGTGTGTCTTCTGGGTGACCCTGCGAAGGCCAAGTCTTCTGTGCATGCAGGTCGTCCAGGGCCTGGGCCCGGGATGCCACAGATACAGGGGACACAGACCATGGCCCCCACACCTGGCTCTGGACTCCAGGAGCCCAGAGGTGCAGGGAGCAGCTCCCTCCAGATAGTGGGATCGCCCCCACCCCCGAATCCTCAGAATCATCTTGGTCCTGTTGTCTGGACAGAACCACCTTCTCCCCTGGTGCAAGAGGTGGGCCCCCAGAAGGGGTGGGAACAGGGGTCCACTGAAAAGGGCATGCTTGGTCCTCTCCACTCGAATGTCTGCAAAGAATCGTTTCCTTCCTTGATTCATATTTTAGTTTACACCACAGCCTCGCTAGCTTTTAATCTGGCACCATTCCTCATTCTCTTGTCCAGACCTGTCTCAGAGCCTCTGTTTATACTTTCTCACCTCTTTTGGCCTAATTATTTCCTAAATGCACTTGCTCTCCTTGCTTTCTCTGCCTGATGGATGAAGGGGCAGGAAGTAACTGGGGGCAGAGGCTGGCAGTCACCATGGCTCTCATCCCCACCTTCATCCCCCAGTCCTTGAATACATAGTGCCCCTTCCTGTCCGTGTGTTCCTGCCAAAGAAAGCCGGCCTCTCCTTGCTGTGTGCCGGGCATGTACTCTGTCCTTCCAACCCTGCCCATGGCCATGGGTATGGCTCCTGGGACTCAGGGTCCTGCTGGGAACCCCCAGCTCAGCCTGCTCCGTGTCTGGAGCTGTGGTCAGCAGGGCAGGACACAGCCCTCACCTATTCCCCAACAGCTGATCAGACCTCGGGGTGACCAGCCAGCCCTAAGGAGCTCATGCAGCGGATAGACCATGCCAGTGTGAGAACTGGGGTTCTGCCCTGCCCCCTGCCCTCTGGGGCCCGTCTTCTGTAGGGGCAGAGGCAGAACAAGGGTTCCCAGGTCCCTTCCAGTAACACAATTCTGATTGGGTTTTTCTAATTATGGGATCTTTGGATTTCCTTCTGCTCAAAGCAGTGAAGCTTCTTTCCATGCAGGCACAACTGAGACATTTCCCACACCATGTCCCTCGCTTTGTTGCTGGTAGGGCAATTCACACCTTTGCTGCCAACCAGGGATGAGCCATGGAGCCCCCTCTGCCCTCCACCTGGACCACAGCTGGTAGGCCATGCTATCTGCCAGCAAATGCCTCCCCTTTCCAAGAGCGGTGCAGATTAACAGGGAGGTGCTTTGTCTCTCCTGGTGACATGCAGCTCTTTATGGCCAGCAGAGCTGCCTGACCACCTGGTGAACCACAAGCCCTGCAGCCTGAGCTTGCAGAGAAAACCCCTCCTGTCCATGGCTGGACACTTCATCCTGGCACAGCCCTTGGGATATACCCTCTGTGCTCGGGCCTTAGGGCCCTGGTGGGCAGAAGGCAGAGTGACCCAGGCCAGCGGAGTAAGGACTCACCAGCCCAGCCCATGCCCCATGGACAGGGGCTGGCTCCTCGCCAATCCTAACGGGGTCTCCAACAATTTACTTTGTGAGGACGGGCTTGACATGGCTTGTGCAGGGACAGTCCCACCCAAACATGTCTCAGAACCAGACCAGGACACCAGAGGGACATTGAGTGTGGCTGTGTTGTGGGATGGGACACATGTCTCACCCATGCGGCCCCTCCCCCAACCCCTCACCAGCAATTCCTGCTCCCCACGCAGTTGTTCATTCATATGCAATGATGGTCGAAGCCAGACACGCATTTGTTGCCGCACGGCAATGCTTTGCTTTCACGTTCCTGGAAAAAAACAGTGGGGAGGTCAGCCTGTCCACAACATGTGCAGGAGAGGGATGGGGTCAGAGCCCCCATCCACCTGTAAGGGGACAAAAGGGCAGCAGCAGCCTGAGTCAGAGTCAGAGAGGACCTGTGCCCGAGTGGTGGCGTGCCTTTCCTCGGACATGTCTGCCATGTGAAGCCAGGGTTTGAGGCCTGGAGGCCAGGCTCCTATCCCACCATGACCACCAGACCTCCCTCCTAAGCCACCCACTGAGGTTCCCAGGATTGCTAGAGACCCCTAGGTTTTACCTGCCCTGTGATCTGGTGGGGCAGAGGCTCGTCTGAGAAACCCCAGTGAAGACAGTGCTCTCCGGCCCCTAAGATGGGTCAGGAGGACTGTGTCCAAGGCCACAGCACCAGTCAGTGCACAACACACATGCAGGCCCTAGGCAGCCACTCCCCCTCTGAGCCCAGCCCCTGCTTCTGTGGGGCACAGCATCGCAGTGACCCTCCCAAGTGGATGGGGGCCATTGCTGTCACCCAGCCCCACTCCCGGCACTCACACTTCAGTGCCACACAGGTGGCAATACCAATGCTCGATGTTATTACATGCCTGCTGGGAGTGATCAAAAGGCGGCCATGGTGGTCCCTTGACTTTGATACGGATGCTGGCTTCAGCTGGATCTATTGACATTGTTATAATATGAATGATAAAGTGGAAAACAAATATCCCACTGGTCACCTGTGGATGGTGTGTCAAGAAACTACTCAGTCCTCGGCCTGTTCAGTACGGCGCCATGTGTCTGGACCCTAGTGTGTGGCCAGGGGCTGGGGGCCTGCCTAGTGGCAGGGACCCGAGACAGCCTCTCTCTTTCCCATTCCTCACTCCAAGAAGCCAAAGTGAGGGCTGTTGGGTGAAAACCTTCACCCTGGAACCAGGGCCACACAAGGCAAAGCATTGTTCACCTGAGGGTGTAGCACCCACTTGCCTCACTAAGGCAGTGGGAAAGTCCTGTGTGAGCAGGTGGACACTAGGCCACGGGCTGATGTTTGTCCTTGGGTGGGTGGGAACAGCAAAAACCTTCCCAAAGAATTGGTGGCATTCTGAAGAAAGCTTATTTTTAAGAAAAAAAGAAACAAACAGGAGAGAGGAAGACTCACACACCCAGTCAATTGTCTTTGAGGTGAGTGGGCTGTCTCCCCACAGGATCCCACAGGCTCTCACATGCTCCCACTCCCTCCAGAGCAGAAGAAACCAGCCCTCACATCGTGTCTCTGAACTCTGAATGCAAGTCAGTCTCAGTGTGGGGTTATCTGGGTTCTCAGAGCCTGTGTGGATAAGGGCCCATTACAGACATCCATAGTGTGCAAGAAGCCTGAGGTTCATGTGTATGCAGAACTGACACTTGCAAGCACTGGTATAGCAGTGGAATTTCAGTGATGATTGGTCGTGAACACTGAAACGCTTTGGGCAACAGCCACACAGTACCCTGCTTTACTTCCTGTGCAAGGGTTGCGTTACATCAATGTTTCAGGAGCCTTTTCCATGGCTTACTCCGTTAGGTACCATGAGGCACATGATGTGTGAGCCAGGGGATTAAGCCTCTGCCTTGATCTGCCTGCACTAGGTTGTTTGACATGACTGAATTGACTTCAGTTTCTGAAGCAGGGACCTCCGCAATTGACGTTCCTGCAAACTCTGATCGCACGTTTGTTAGATCAGATCGAATACGGTCTCCAGTGCTAGTCAACAAGTCTCTCTCCCACCAGGAGCAGCTAACGTGTTAGGGATGACAGCTCATTCTATTGCCGCCTGCTCCACATCCAAAAATTTGACTGAGTTTGGAAACCCGCTTTAGACGAAAACACATGCATCCACGTCGCTTTCTTAGGCAAATCTGTGTTTCATAGTGCCAATCAGCTCTGAACGCCCTGTTCCTCTTCTCGTGAGGCTGAATGCTTCCTGAAGCTTTGAGGTTCGTTTGTGATCAGTATTGACACTAGCAAGCAGTGGCCATTGCAGTGGGAGATCAGAGAGGCTGGGTCCTGAACATTGAAACGCTTTGGGCAACTGCAACACGGTTCGCTGCACTCCTTCATGTGCAAGGGTTGTCTTACGTCACTGTTTTGGGAGGCCTAGTCCTTGATTTACTCCGTTAGTTACAGGACGGCACAGAACGTGGCAGGCTGCGGATGAAGTCTCTACCTTGATAAGACGATACTGGATTTTGTCCGACGTGGTGGTATCGATTTCAGTTGTCTGAAACAGGTTCCTCTGCAATTGACTTTCCTGTTAGTTTGGAACGCACAGTTTGTTACAGGGGAGCCAGACACGGTCCCAATGACTAATCAACTTGCCTCGCTGCCCTAGTATCAGCAATCGCATAAGGAATGAAAGCTCATTCTATTCCCATCTGCTCCACAGCCAATAATGTGTCTGAATTTGGAAACCCACTTTAGACTAAACAACTTGCATCCACTTCTGCTTAGGCTATCTTGTGTTTCTTAGTGCCAATAAGCTCTGAACATGAATGCACTCTTCCTCTAATCCTGTAGCCTAACATTACCCGTAGATTTGAGGTTTGCGTGTCTGCAGAACTGACACTTGCAAGCACTGGGTATTGCAGGTCAACTTCAGAGAGGTTGATCGTGAACACTGAAACGCTTTGGGCAACAGCAACAAAGTAACCTGCATTCCTTCCTGTGCAAGGGTTGCATTATGTCACTGATTTTGGAGGCCTACTCCTTGGTTCACTCCGTTAGTTACAGGAAGGCACAGAATGTGGCAAGCTGTGGATGAAGTCTCTACCTTGATATGACCATACTGGAGTTTGTCGACCTGGTAGTATCAATTTCAGTTGTCCGAAACAGGTACCTCCGCAATTGACTTTCCTGTCAGTTTGAAATGCACGTTGATTACAGGGGAGCCAAACACGGTACAAATGGCTAGTCAACTTGCCTCGCTGCCCTAGTATCAGCAATTGCGTTAGGAATGACAGCTCATTCTATTGCCATCTGCTCTACAGCCAGCAATGTGACTGAGTTTGGAAACCCGCTTTAGAGGAAAACACATACATCCACTTCTCTTGCTTAGGCAAACTTGTATTTCCTAGTGCCAATCAGCTCTGAACGTGAATGCACTGTTCCTCTACTCGTGTCGCCGAATATTTCCCATAGATTAGAGGTTCGTGTGTCTGCAGAACTGACACTTGCAAGCACTGGGCATTGC
This sequence comes from Aselliscus stoliczkanus, assembly GCA_033961575.1. Lineage (NCBI taxonomy): Eukaryota > Metazoa > Chordata > Mammalia > Chiroptera > Hipposideridae > Aselliscus > Aselliscus stoliczkanus. The sequence goes on from CM066741.1 coordinate 36,702,484, forward strand.
AGTGGAATTTCAGTGAGGCTTGGTCATGAACACTGAAACACTTTGGGCAACAGCCACACAGTACCCTGCTTTCTTTCCTGTGCAAGGGTTGCGCTACATCAATGTTTCAGGAGACTTTTCCATGGCTTACTCCATTAGGTACCGCAAGGATATGACGTGTATACCAGGGGATGAAGCCTCTACCTTGATCTGCCTGCACTAGGTTGTTTCACATGACTGAATTGACTTCAGGTTCCGAAGCAGGGACCTCTGCAATTGACGATCCTGCCAACTCTGATCGCACTTTCGTTAGAAGAGATCGAATACGGTCCCCAGTGCTATTAAACATGTCTCTCTTCCTCCAGTAGCAGCTAATGTGTGAGAGATGACATCTCATTCTATTGCCGTGTGCTCCACATCCAGCAATCTGACTGTGTTTGGATACACGCTTTAGAAGAAAACACATGCATCCACGTCTCTTTGTTAGGCAAACCTGTGTTTCATAGTGCCAATCAGCTCTGAACGCCCTGTTCCTCTTCTTGTGAGGCCGAAAGCTCCCTGAAGATTTGAGGTTCGTTTGAGATCAGTTGTGAAACTAGGAAGCAGTGGCCATTGCAGTGGGAGATCAGAGAGGCTGAGTCCTGAACATTGAAACGCTTTAGGCAACTGCCACACGGTTCGCTGCACTCCTTCCTGTGCAAGGGTTGTGTTACGTCAGTGATTTCGGAGGACTACTCCTTGGTTCACTCCATTAGATACAGGAAGGCACAGAAAGTGGCAGGCCTGCTGTGGATGAAGTCTCTGCCTTGATATGACCGCACTGGAGTTTGTCGACATGGTGGTATCGATATTAGTTGTCTGAAACAGGTACCTCTGCAATTGACTTTCCTGCCAGTTTGGAACGCACGTTTTTTACAGGGGAGCCAAACACAGTCCCGACGGCTAGTCAACATGCCTCACTACTCTAGTATCAGCAATCGCGTTTGGAATGATAGCTCATTCTATTGCCATCTGCTCCACAGCCAGCAATGTGACTCAGTTTGGAAACCCACTTTAGACAAAAAAACATCCATCCACTTCTCTTGCTGAGGCAAACTTGTGTTTCTTAGTGCCAATCAGCTCAGAACGTGAATGTACTGTTCCTCTACTCGTGTCGCCGAATATTTCCCATAGATTTGAGGTTCGTGTGTCTGCAGAACTGACACTTGCAAGTACTGGGCATTGCAGTGGAATTTCAGAGAGTCTTGGTTGTGAACACTGAAACGCTTTGGGCAACAGCCACACAGTACTGTGCATTCCTTCCTGTGCAAGGGTTGCGTTCCATCAATGTTCCTGGAGCGTTTTCCATGGCTTAATCCATTACATACCACAAGGCACATGATGTGTGGGTCAGGGAATGAAGTCTCTGCCTTGATCTGCCTGCACTAGGTTGTTTGAAATGACTGAATTGACTTCAGTTTCCGGAGCAGGGACCTATGCAATAGACGTTCCTGCGAACTCTGATCCCACGTTTGTTAGATCGGATCAAAATACGGTCCCCAGTACTAGTCAACATGTCTCTCTTCCCCCAGGAGCAGTTAACGTGATAGGAATGAAAGCTCATTCTATTGTCATCTGCTCCACATCCAAAAATTTGACTGAGTTTGGAAAACTGCTTTAGATGAAAACACATGCACCCACGTCGCTTTCTTAGGCAAACCTGTGTTTCATAGTGCCAATCAGCGTTGAACGCCCTGTTCCTCTTTTTGTGAGGCTGAATGCTTCCTGAAGCTTTGAGGTTCATTTGTGATCAGTACTGACACTTGCAAGCAGTGGCCATTGTAATGGGAGATCAGAGAGGCTGGGTCCTGAACATTGAAACGCTTTGGGCATCTGCCACACGGTTCGCTGCACTCCTTCCTGTGCAAGGGCTGTGTTACGTCACTGATTTGGGAGGAATACTCCTTGATTCATGCCATTAGTTACAGGATGGCACAGATCGTGGCAGGCTGCGGATGAAGTCTCTGCCTTGATATGACCGCACTGGACTTTGTCGACATGGTGGTATTGATTTCAGTTGGCCGAAACAGGGACCTCTGCAATTGACTTTTCTTCCAGTTTGTAACACAGGTTTGTTACAGGGGAGCCCAACACGGTCCCAACGGCTAGTCAACATGCTTGCTGCTCTAGTATCAGCAATCGCATTAGGAATGACAGCTCATTCTATTGCCATCTGCACCCCAGCCCGCATTGTGTCTGAGTTTGAAAAACCACTTTAGACGAAAAAACTTCCATCCACTTCTCCTGCTTAGGGAAATTTGTGTTTCTTAGTGCCATTCAGCTCTGAACATGAATGCACAGTCGCTCTACTCGTGTCGCCTAATATTTCCTATAGATTCGAGGTTCATGTGTCTGCAGAACTGACACTTGGGAGCACTGAGCATTGCAGTGGAATTTCTGTGAGGCTCGGTCATGAACACTGAAATGCTTTGGGCAACATACACACAGTACCCTGCTTTACTTCCTGTGCAAGGGTTGCGTTACATCAATGTTTCAGGAGCCTTTTCCATGGCTTACTCCGTTAGGTACTGCAAGGTATATGACCTGTGAGCCAGGGGTTGAAGACTCTGCCTTGTTCTGCCTGCACTAGGTTGTTTGACATGACTGAATTGACTTCAGTTTCCGAAGCAGGGACCTCCACAATTGACGTGCCTGCCAACTCTGATAGCACGTTTGTTAGATCAGATTGAATCTGGACCCCAGTGCTACTAAACATGTCTCTCTCCCTCCAGTAGGAGCTAATGTGTCAGAAATGACATCTCATTCTATTGCCGCCTGCTCCACATCCAGCAATTTGACTGTGTTTGGATACCCGCTTTAGACGAAAACACATGCATCCAGGTTGCTTTGTTAGGCAAACCTGTGTTTCATAGTGCCAATCAGCTCTGAATGCCCTGTTCCTCTTCTGGTGAGGCCGAAAGCTTCCTGAAGCTTTCAGGTTCGTTAGTGATCAGTACTGACACTTGCAAGCAGTGGCCATTGCAGTGGGAGATCAGAGAGGCTGGGTCCTGAACATTGAAATGCTTTGGGCATCTGCCACACGTTTTGCTGCACTCCTTCCTGTGCAAGGGTTGTGTAACGTCACTGATTTGGGAGGACTACTTCTTGGTTCAATCCATTAGTTACAGGATGGCACAGAACGTGGCAGGCTGCGGATGAAGTCTCTGCCTTGATATGACCGCACTGGATTTTGTCGACATGGCGGTATCGATTTCAGTTGTCCGAAACAGGTACCTCCACAATTGACTTTCCTGCAGTTTGGAATGCACGTTTGTCACAAGGGAGCCAAACACGATCCCAACGGCTAGTCAACATGCCTCGCTGCTCTAGTATCAGCAATCGCATTGGGAATGACAGCTCATTCTATTGCCATCTGCTCCACATCCAGCAATCTCACTGTGTTTGGATACCCACTTTAGAAGAAAACACTGCATCCAGGTCGCTTTCTTAGGCATACCTGTGTTTCATAGTGCCAATCTGCTCTGAACGCCCTGTTCCTCTTCTCGTGAGGCTGAATGCTTCCTGAACATTTGAGGTTCGTTTGTGATCAGTACTGACACTTGCAAGCAGTGGCCATTGCAGTGGGAGATCAGAGATGCTGGATCCTGAACATTGAAATGCTTTGGGCAACTTCCACACGGTTCGCCGCACTCCTTCCTGTGCAACGGTTGTGTTACGTCACTGTTCTGGGAGTCCTACACCTTGGTTCCCTGCGTTAGTTACAGGAAGGCACAGAAAGTGGCAGGCCTGCTGCGGATGAAGTCTGTGCCTTGATATGACCGCACTGGAGTTTGTCGATATGGTGGTATTGATTTCAGTTGTCCGAAACAGGTGTCTCCGCAATTGACTTTCCTGCCAGTTTGGAACGCACGTTTATTACAGGGGAGCCAAACTTGGTCCCAACGGCTAGTCAACATGCCTCGCTGCTCTAGTATCAGCAATCACGTTAGGAATGACAGCTCATTCTATTGCCATCTGCACCCCAGCCAGCATTGTGTCTGAGTTTGGAAACCCGCTTTAGAGGAAAACACATACATCCACTTCTCCTGCTTAGAGAAATTTGTGTTTCTTAGTTCCAATCAACTCGGAACATGAATGCACTGTTCCTCTACTCGTGTCTCCTAATATTTCCCATAGATTTGAAGTTCGTGTGTCTGCAGAACTGACACCTGCAAGCACTGGGCATTGCAGTGGAATTTCAGAGAGTCTTGGTTGTGAACACTGAAACTCTTTGGACAAGAGACACACAGTACCCTACATTCATTCCCGTGAAAGGGTTGCGTTACATCAATGTTCCTGGAGCATTTTCCATGGCTTAATCCGTTAGGTACTGCAAGGCACATGAGGTGTGAGCCAGGGAAAGAAGCCTCTTCCTTGTGCCTGCACTAGGTTGTTTGACATGACTGTATAGACTTCAGTTTCCGGAGCAGGGACCTACGCAATTGACGTTCCTGCGAACTCCAATCCCAGGTTTGTTAGATCGTGCGGGGGTCCAGCCTCCGCTGACCAGGGTTCGAGAAGGTGTACACGGCGTCGGCGGTCGATAAAAGACAGAAACCGTTTGTTGCAGTAAAGACAGAAAATGGAGAGATAGAGATCTCCAGTTTATTTGTTGCTGGCTTTATATACATTTTTTAGGTAGGGGGTACGTGCAGGCATACGTGTAGCATAGCAGGAAAAATGTGCATTACCTCAGTGAAAAGTAGATCATTAACTATTTACCAGAAACCTGCAGGTCAGTGAAACCTTAGGGAGTCAGTTTCTCATGACAATTTTTCTCCATTAACCCTGATAGCCATCTTTCTTTTGTGTCCCAAGGAACTGACCGTCCTCACCACATACCTCAATAAGTAGTAAGCACCCTCCGGGTGCAAAAGAAACAATGAAAGCAGAAAAACAAGTTTATGCTTCACCAAGCCCACTAAGGCCAGCTTGTAAGCCCCTCAATATTGGGGACCATGGCCCTCAACATTTCCCCCTTTTTATTATTTAAAAAGCATTCCTGTGACCCCAGGCGGCTGCGAGTCACAGTGCCTGTCTTAGGTGTCCTCCAATGAAATAACAACCCATCATTGGCACTCGATCCTCTGGCGATCAAGCCCTGTCTTAGGTTAGTTACATTCAAGGAGGTCCTTACCCGTCTTTGGCTAGCCTGCCCTCGCTGAAGTTTAGGGGTAGAGGGGCTAATAAGCAGGTGGCTAAACTTGAGGCTTTGCCTTAAGTTGGATCTCATGGATATTGGCTTGGACGTCCAACATCTGTTTGAGAAAACATCTAATGAGGATGGGGAGTAGGCACAGAACCAAACAGACACAAATGCCCAATGTAAGGAATGTCACAATGGAATGGCCAATATTGGGTAAAGACGGCAGGGCATTTCTCATCATATCAACAAACTCAGAGGCAGCTTGAGCTGCATCAAATTTTAAGGACTCAGCTTCTCTCATATTTTGTATCTCATCATGAAGCCAAAGCATGTCTAAAGACAGATTAGCATCATGCCAAAGTCCTTGAAGATGTAGACGAACTCTATTCCAATCATGTTGACTACTATTATACATTTTTGGGGTTACACAAATCCAATGATAATCTGAATGACATTCCAATTGAAATCTAACTTTTATGCTTTGAATTTAATTACCAACACATTGAACTGTATCATATAAAGCATTTACTTTTTGTTTTAATTTTTTATTTATAATTTCTTGAGTTCCTAAGGCTAAAGTAACATTTTTAGAAAGGGTATTAACATAATGAGCATTTTGAACAGTCTGTGAAAGAGCCACAGCAGCAGTAGCAGCAGTTGCAATTAAAGTAACTAAAGCCATAATTCCAGCAATCAAAAGCCCTATAAATCTTTTTGGTCTACTTAAAGCATACTAGATTTCTTTAAAAATTTGTAAACTTTTTTCAGCATACCATGGCCCAGAAACATTAACAGGAAGCATAACAAAAGATGGTTGATTAAGTACCATAACACGGGTCCCAAGGGGTACCCAAGAAACACAATTTGTTAAAGTACAATTATAACAAGATACATTAAATCTTAAACCATTAAAAGTAATAGACAAGTTTCCAATCATGAGTACATAATGGGAGGGAACACAGGCGGATACATTGACAGAGCGAATAGTTGAAGTACAGGGAGTATTTGGTCTACAAACAGTCACAATTTGGAGGTTCTCACCCATTGTCCCTGCAAGTTTCCAAAGAGAGTTTTGTTGGTATTGTGTGTCTGACTTCCACATTCCAGAGGCCAGTCCCCTTGTCCAACTCGTTTTGTTACTTTGAGACCAGTCCAGAATGTACCGATTCAATCCAGGAATATTGTATCTCACTGGCATGTTGCCATGGCACATTTTTCAGGGGACAGCTTTGGTGTTCATAGACAAGGATTTTGGGGCTCTCCCAGACGGACGGATGGAGGATGAGAACTGGGCGGCCGAGCAGAAGGCCTACTCCGGAGCAGTGGAGAAGGGAGGGGCATCAGTGGCCGGTGGACTGTAAGGGCTGCGGTGGCCTGGGCACGGCAGGGGGCTGCTATGGTAGCTGCGGTGGCAGTGTGAGTACCAGGAGGCGGCAGCTGCGGTGGGGGCAGATCAAACGATCTGGAATCCAAACTGGAGTGTCTGTGTCCTGAGGAAATACTCAAGCATACCCTCTTCCCCTGGTTTAACAGTATGTCTGGTCCCTTTCAGGTACCAGTTAACAGGTCCTTCCATTTTACTAAAGCCCTAGGCTGACACAGGTCAGAGTTTCAATGTTTATACATAGATGAGTGTTCTGATGTATCTATATTTAAAATACGACTGGAGAGTCAGGGGTTAACATTGCAAGGGCAGTAGAGCTCAGGTCCAACCCTGTGCTCCCTGGGGTTGCTCTGAAGAGCTCAGGGACAGATTTAAATTGTTAAATAAGTTGTTGTTGCTAAATGGGTTGTAAATCGATGTCTCTATTGTTGCCTGGGCCCAAGGCTGGGGCCCTGGAGGTTTCCCAACTAAGCGACAACCAGTTGGTTGAAAAAGAAGGACTTTAGAGATAAGATTGTTCAGTGGCAATAACTGTCCATTTTTACGATATTTGGAATGGCAGTCTATCAGCCAGTGAAATCCCTTGTTGTATCGTGGACATATAGTCTGTGGCATCAAGGATGAAGTTTGTTGTGAGACATTAGGAACACTCTGTGGCTGTATATCTTGTGATTGGGGAGCTCGTCTAGGCTTAGGACACTGTCTGTTAAAGTGTCCCAGTTCCCCACAATTATAGCAATTGTAGCCACCGTTTCTGTTATTACTATTGGGAGTGGCTTGCTTTGACTGAGTTACTGTCTTAACATCCCCTTTAAGGGTGGCAGCTATTGCTACTCCTTGAATAAAAGCTGGAGAGATATCAGCACATTGTTCTACATAATCATTAATAGTGTCAGATTTACTGATAGGCTGGAGTAGATTTTGACATGTAGAACTTGTGTTTTCAAATGCCAACTGTTTGATTAAAATATCTGCGGCTTCATCATTGGTAATTACTCTACGAACTGTTTGAATGAGCTGAGACAAAAAGTTTTGAAAAGGCTCATCACCTCTTTGTATTACGGTAGTTAATGTAGTTGGCTTTCCCGAGGCGGGGAGTGCTCTCCAGGCATTAACAGCACAGTCAGTGACTTTTCCTAGGACCTTTTTAGATAGATACATCAGGTCTTGTGCATGAGAATATTCACCTCTTTCCATAAGCATATCTGTAGTAATTGAATCACGTTTACTGACAAGTTTTTCTGTCTTCTCATCATATTCAGTCCTCCAAAGGAGATAATCTCCACCTGTTAAGCAGGCTTTACTAACTTGAGTCCAATCATGGGGAGTCATCCATTTCCCTGCCAATGTGTTAATTAAAGAAAGAGTATAAGATGCTACAAGTCCATACTCTGCGCATGTAGATTTCAGCTCTTTTAAGATTTTATAGGGCAGGGGCTCCCAGGAAGGCCATTCATCTCCTTTTTGATCCATATCAAAGGCCACTGGGCAACAAAGAGTAAAATCAAATTTTCCATTTGCCTCTTCCTCCTCAATGGCTCTACGAAACCGAGATGTGGATTTAGAATTACGTGGAGGCATAGGCATTACAGGATGTTTTAAAGGAGATTGGGGTTTTACGTATTCTTCATTTTTAGCTGAATATTTTGGGGGACCTGGCCCCTTATCCTCCTTTTTAGTAATGGGAAAGTTCCATAGATCTTGTTCATTATAGTTGGCTGCCTCCATTTCCAATTTGGCAGCATCTGGGGGAGGAAGGTTTTTTTCCCTCACTGTCTGAATTATTGTTTGAATCTCTATATTTTTTAACTGAAAAGACCAGATTAGTTTTAGAGTGAGCAGTGGACAATAACGGCGTATGTTCATCACATAGTGCCATTGGCACAGAAATAGTCTCTGGAACGAGTGTATCTTTAATTAAGTTCCGGAAGGCAACAAAAAGTAGAAATTTAGCTATCTGAAAAGTTCCAACCTTTAAATCTCTGGCTGCAAGAGAGCAGCGAATTAAGTTAATAAAGAGTTTACGTTTCTTAGATCCGGTTTGACCCATATTTAATGTTAGTAAGTAAAAGGGATAGAAAGAAACAATCACTCGATGTCCACTCTGATGCTTGTCTGGCCGCGCCCCTCGCGGGACTAAGTCTGTCTTGGCAAAGGCTCTGCGGTATAAGCCCCTGCACAGGTGAACGAGTCAGTCGCCGTTATACCGTATGACAGATTACAGAACCTCAGATTAGAGCCCACTCAAGTTCCATAGCGAGGAGCCGTGGAACTATATGCACTCACTCACACGATCACACCCTTGCACACAAAACAGTTAGTAGTATATATGTTTTCTAGGGATGTAGATCACACACCTCAAATCTTTGATTACCACTTATACTCACCTGGCGTCACTAGCCAGGGGGTCCGCGGCACCCTCAGTGGAAGCCTATCTGTGTCGGGAAAAATAGAAAAGACTAACCTTCAGGTCCCTGTTCGGGCGCCACTTGCGGGGGTCCAGCCTCCACTGACCAGGGTTCAAGAAGGTGTACACGGCGTCGGCGGTCGATAAAAGACAGAAACCGTTTGTTGCAGTAAAGACAGAAAATGGAGAGATAGAGATCTCCAGTTTATTTGTTGCAGGCTTTATATACATTTTTTAGGTAGGGGGTACTTGCAGGCATACGTGTAGCATAGCAGGAAAAATGTGCATTACCTCAGTGAAAAGTAGATCATTAACTATTTACCAGAAACCTACAGGTCAGTGAAACCTTAGGGAGTCAGTTTCTCATGACAATTTTTCTCCATTAACCCTGATAGCCATCTTTCTTTTGTGTCCCAAGGAACTGGCCATCCTCACCACATACCTCAATAAGTAGTAAGCACCCTCCAGGTGCAAATGAAACAATGAAAGCAGAAAAACAATTTATGCTTCACCAAGCACACTAAGGCCAGCTTGTAAGCCCCTCAATATTGAGGACCATGACCTTCAACAAGATCAGATTTAAATACGGTCCCCACTACTAGTCAACATGTCTCTCTTCTCCCAGGAGCAGCTAACGTGATAGGAATGACATCTCATTCTATTGCTGCTTGCTCCACATCCAGCAATCTGACTGTGTTTGGATACCTGCTTTAGACGAAAACACATTCATCCAGGTCGCTTAGTTAGGCAAACTGGTGTTTCATAGTGCCAATCAGCTCTGAATGCCCTGTTCCTCTTCTCGTGAGCCTGAATGCTTCCTGAAGCTTTGAGGTTCGTTTGTGATCAGTACTGACACTTGCAAGAAGTGGCCATTGCAGTGGGAGATCAGAGTGGCTGGGTCCTGAACACTGAAACGCTTTGGGCAACGGCCACATGCTTCGCTGCCCTCCTTCCTGTGCAAGGGTTGTGTTACGTCACTGTTTTGGGAGGCCTACTCCTTGGTTCCTTGCGTTAGTTACAGGAAGTCACAGAACGTGGCAAGCTGCGGATGAAGTCTCTGCCTTGAAATGACCACACTGGATATTTTCGACATGGTGGTATCGATTTCAGTTGTCCGAGTCAGGTACCTCTGTAATTGACTTTCCTGCCAGTTTGGAAAGCACGTTTGAACAGGGGAGCCAAACACCGTCCAAACGGATAGTCAACATGCCTCACTGCCCTAGTAGCAGCAATCTTGTTAGGAATGACAGCTCCTTCTATTGCCATCTGCTCCCCAGCCAGCATTGTGTCTGAGTTTGAAAACCTGCTTTAGATGAAAAAACTTCCATCCACTTCTCCTGCTTAGGGAAATTTGTGTTTCTTAGTGCCAATCAGCTCTGAACATGAATGCTCCTCTACTTGTGTCGCCTAACATTTCCTATATATTTGAGGTTCGTGTGTCTGCAGAACTGACACTTGGGAGCACTGGGCATTGCAGTGGAATTTCAGTGAGGCTTGGTCATGAACACTGAAACGTTTTGGGCAACAGACACACAGTACGATGCTTTCAATCCTGTGCAAGGGTTGTGTTAAATCAATATTTCAGGAGCCTTTTCCATGGCTTACTCCATTAGGTACCGCAAGGAATATGACGTGTGAGCCAGGGGATGAAGCCTCTGACTTGATCTGCCTGCACTAGGTTGTTTGACATGACTAAATTGATTTCAGTTGCCAAAGCAGGGACCTCCGCTATTGACGTTCCTGACGGCCATGATCACACTTTTGTTAGATCAGATCGAATCCGGTCCCCAGTGCTAGTGAACATGTCTCTCTTCCTCCAGTAGGAGCTAACGTGTGAGAAATGACATCTCATTTTATTGCCGTCTTCTCCACATCCAGCAATCTGACTGTGGTTGGATACACACTTTAGATGAAAACACATGCATCCAGGTCGCTTTCTTAGGCAAACATGTGTTTCCTAGTGCCAATCAGCTCTGAATGCCCTTTTCCTCTTATCGTGAGGCTGAATGCTTCCTGAAGCTTTGAGGATCGTTTGTGATCAGTGCTGACACTTGCAAGCAATGGCCATTGCAGTGGGACATCAGAGAGGCTTGGTCCTGAACATTGAAACGCTTTGGGCAACTGCCACACGGTTCGCTGCACTCCTTCCTGTGCAAGGGGTGTGTTACGTCACTCTTTTGGGAGGACTACTCTTTCATTCACTCCGTTAGTTACAGGACGGCACAGAAAGTGGCAGGCTGCGGACAAAGTCGCTGCCTTGATATGACCGCACTGGAGTTTGTCGACATGGTGGTATCGATTTCAGTTGTCCGAAACAGGTACCTCCACAATTGAGTTTCCTGCCAGTTTGGAAAGCACGTTTGAACAGGGGAGCCAAACACGGTCCAGACGGATAGTCAACATGCCTCGCTGCTGTGGTATCAGCAATCGCGTTAGGAATGACAGCTCATTCTATTGCCATCTGCTCCCCACCCAGCATTGTGTCTCAGTTTGGAAACCTGCTTTAGACGAAAAAACCTCCATCCACTTCTCCTGCTTAGGGAAATTTGTGTTTCTTAGTGCCAATCAGCTCTGAACATGAATGAACTGTTCCTATAATCGTGTTGCCTAATATTTCCTATAGATTTGAGGTTCGTGTGTCTGCAGAACTGACACTTGGGAGCACTGCGCATTGCAGTGGAATTTCACTGAGACTTGGTCATGAACATTGAAACGCTTTGGGCAACAGACACACAGTACCCTGCTTTCATTCCTGTGCAAGGGTTGCATTTACATCCATGTTTCAGGAGATTTTTCCATGGATTAATCCATTAGCTACCACAAGGAATATGACGTGTGAGCCAGGGGATGAAGCCTCTGCCTTGATCTGCCTGCACTAGGTTGTTTGACAGGACTGAATTTACATCAGTTTCCGAAGCAGGGACCTCAGCAATTGACGTTCCTGCCAACTCTGATCACACGTTTGTTAGATCAGATCGAATATGGTCCCCTTGCTAGTAAACATGTCTCTCTTCCTCCAGTAGGAGCTAACGTGTGAGAAATGACATCTCATTCTATTGCCGTGTGCTCCACATCCAGCAATCTGACTGTGTTTGGGTACCCACTTTAGATGAAAACACATGCATCCAGGTCGTTCTGTTAGCCAAACATATGTTTCATAGTGCCAATCAGCTCTGAACGCACTCTTCCTCTTCTCGTGGGGCTGAATGCTTCCGGAAGCTTTGAGGTTCCTTTGTGATCAGTACTGACACTTGCAAGCAGTGGCCATTGCAGTGGGAGATAGGAGTGGCTGGGTCCTGAACATTGAAATGCTTTGGGCAACTGCCACACGGTTCGCTGCACTCCTTCCTGTGAAAGGGTTGTGTTACGTCACTGTTTTGGGAGTCCTACTACTCAGTTCCCTGTGTGAGTTACAGGAAGGCACAGAAAGTGGCAGGCATGCTGCAGATGAAGTCTCTGCCTTGATATAACAGCACTGGAGATTGTCAACATGGTGGTATCGATTTCAGTTGTCCGAAACAGGTACCTCCGCAATTGACTTTCCTGCCAGTTTGGAACGCACGTTTGTTACATGGGAGCCAAACACGGTACCAACGTCTAGTCAACATGCCTCACTGCTCTAGTATCAGCAATCGCGTAAGGAATGAGAGCTCATTCTATTGTCATCTGCTCCACAGCCAGCAATGTGACTCAGTTTGGAAACCCGCTTTAGACGAAAAAACATCCATCCACTTCTCTTGCTGAGGCAAACTTCTGTTTCTTAGCGCCAGTCAGCTCTGAATGTGAATGCACTGATCCTCTACACGTGTCACCTAATATTTCCCATAGATTTGAAGTTCGTGTGTCTGCAGAACTGACACTTGCAAGCATTGGGCATTGCAGTGGAATTTCAGTGAGGCTTGGTCAGGAACACTGAAACTCTTTGGGCAACAGACACACAGTGCCCTGCTTTCATTCGTGCATGGGTTGCATTACATCCATGTTTCAGGAGCCTTTTAAATGGATTACTCCATTAGGCACCACAACGAATATGACGTGTGAGCCAGGGCATGAAGCCTCTGCTTTGATCTGCCTGCACTAGGTTTTTTGACATGACTGAATTGACTTCAGTTTCCGATGCAGGGACCTCCGCAATTGACGTTCCTGCCAACTCTGATTGCACGTTTGTTAGATCAGATCGAATACGGTCCTCGGTGCTAGTAAACATGTCTCTCTTCCTCCAGTAGGAGCTAACGTGTGAGAAATGACATCTCATTCTATTGCCATCTGATCCACATCCAGCAGTCTGACTGTGTTTGGATACCCGCTTTAGACGAAAACACACGTATCCGGGTCGCTTTCTTAGGCAAACCTGTGTTTCATAGTGCCAATCAGCTCTGAATGCCCTGTTCCTCTTCTCGTGAGCTTGAATGCTTCCTGACGCTTTGAGGTTCGTTTGTGATCAGTACTGACACTTGCAAGCAGTGGCCATTGCAGTGGGAGATCAGAGTGGCTGGGTCCTGAACACTGAAACGCTTTGGGCAACGGCCACACGCTTCGCTGCCCTCCTTCCTGTGCAAGGGGTGTGTTACGTCACTGATTTGGGAGGAGTACTCCTTCCTTCAGCCCGTTAGTTACAGGCCGGCACGGAACGCGGCAGGCTGCGGATGAAGTCTCTGCCTTGATATGACCGCACTGGACTTTGTCGACATGGTGGTATCGATTTCAATTGTCCGAAACAGGTACCTCCGCAATTGACTTCCTGCCAGGTTGGTATGCAAGTTTGTTACAGGGGAGCCAGACACGGTCCCCATGGATAGTCAACATGCCTCGCTGATCTAGTATGAGCAATCGCATTAGGAATGTCAGCTCATTCTATTGCCATCTGCTCTGCAGCCAGCATTGTGTCTGAGTTCGGAAACCCGCGTTAGACGAAAACACTTCCATCCACTTCTCCTGCTTTGGGAAATTTGTGATTCTTTGTGCCAATCAGCTCTGAACGTGAATGCACTCTTCATCTACATGTGTCGCCTAATATTTCCTATAGATTTGAGGTTTGTGTGTCTGCAGAACTGACACGGAGTTACTGGGCATTGCAGTGGAATTTCAGTGAGGCTTGGTCAGGAACACTGAAACGCTTTGGGCAACAGACACACAGTACCCTGCTCTCATTCCTGTGCAAGGGTTGCACTACATCCATGTTTCAGGAGCCTTTTCCGTGGATTACTCCATTAGGTACCGCAAGGAACATGACGTGTGAGCCAGGGGATGAAGCCTCTGACTTGATCTGCCTGCAC
>CM066742.1:0-43000 GCA_033961575.1 Aselliscus stoliczkanus
AAGCCTGATAGGAACAGCCCCTTCCTGTGTAACATACTGTTTTCTGGGCATCTCCTTGTTTGCTGAACAAGCAACCTGCTTCCTTAACCACTAACGGGCAGCTCAGACCTACCCCAGGTCCGTGTCAGGATGGCACGTCTAAGTCCTCCTGGCCTCTCACCTTGCTTCCTTGGAGTCCATTCTTCATCAGAATCCTCAGTGTCATCTGCCTGGGGTCTCATGGCCTGCCTGCGGTGACCCAGGAAAGCTGGTCGAGGGGCTCTGAGACCTGGAACGAAGCAAAATCTCTGTCCTCAGAGGTCTTCCCTCTTAGGAGGTCTTCCCTAAAGGAGGAACAAAGCACCAGGATCCCTAGCAGCTCACTGGGCGGACTGGACGGGCCGGGAGGGTCTGGAACAAGGCAGTGTGAGCAGGCACCACCAGTGTCAGCCCTGCCCTCACACAAAAGAACAAAACTCCCCCCAGGTCACTTTGCACACAGAAGGGAGCTGCAGGCAGATGGGCACCTGAGAGAGAGAGAGAGATCCAGAGTAACACAGGTGTGTCAGGGCTCCCAGGCTCACGGCCCCAGCTCGTCCTGTTACCTAGAGCAAGCAGCACCTCGTAGTTCCTTTTCATGTTCCTGTACCGGGCTTTCTCCCAGTCTCCCATCGCTGTCCATTCTTCCCGGGAGAAGTACATGGAAATGTCTTTGAAAGCATCGTTGGCCTGGAGAAGATAATAGATCGCATCAGGTACTTACTACAAGTCGGCACTCCGGGCTGGGCCTTCTCCTCCTCGTGAGTGCAGGGTATTGCCTGAGACCCCTGGGGGGTCTCTGTGGAACAAGGGTACAGACGTTCTCTCCCACGCTGTGTCCTGATGAACGGAGCGAACACCAGCTTTCCCAGCACAGCAGCTGCTGATGCTAGTGTCCTGTGTCCCCCACGTCCCAGGCAGGACCAAGCGCCCCGTTCTGTGGACACTCACAGCGAGGGTCACCCAGCAGTGCAGGCGAGGAGTCTGGCTCTCTGGGCACCAGCTCCTTGTCACCAGGCCCCTCTCCCCATCCTTCCTACAGACTCCGCTTGGAGGCGGGCTTCGCCTCCCCGACCTGTCTTCTCACCTTGGGCTTCTGCCCTGCTTTGCTTGTGTTTCCTTCCAGGCTCTCCTCTGGGGACCTGTCAGGGTTCATGGTGCTGGGACCACGAGGAAGACCCCGCTCTGGCTCGGAGGCTGGCACTGGCCCCTGAGTCTCCCAGCCCTGAGGCCAAGGTGCCTGTGGAAGGGGAAGGTAATGAGAGAGGGTGACAGCCCCCGCCACTGCCCAGAGCCAGGCCTGTCTTCTCCATCTGGGCAGGGTGTCCACAGAAGGAAGACGTGGGGACCCCAGCAAGGATTAGAGCACATGAGGCAATGTCTGAGGGGCATCGATCGTCCCCGCCAGCCACGACGGACCAGCCGACTGGGAGCTGGGCTTGGTTTCTTTAGCTCCCCTGCAGCTCGGCCCATCTCAGGAAAGGCGGCAAAGGCGTCTGGGGGGACATGGCTGTGTGTGTTTGAGGGGAGTCCTGAGGTGCGAGGCCAGGGAAGCCCCAGGGAGTGTTAAAGGCCCCTGACTGCTGGGATGGGGTCTGCCTGACCTTCGGGAATAGTCCAGAGATAGGAAATGAATATTCCCCATAGAAGGGTTTTGGGAATTCCACTTGGGGATCCTGGAAAAATCTGGGCATAAAGCAATCTCAGTCCCTAAGGGACAGCGATCTCTCAGGCTGAGGGAATTGGGTGCCTCAGGGTGAAGGGATTTGGGGTCTCAGGTGGGGGAGATTTGGGGTCTCCCAGGACAAGAGTGGGGGTGTTTCTGGCTGAGGAGATTTAGAATGCTCAGCTGAGAGAATTGGGCATCTTGGAGGCGGAGGAAATTGGAGCTCTCTCATTGCGGGGCCCTAGGTTCCCTGACAGTGAGGTAAGTTGGGGTCTTTGAAACTGAAGAGATGAAGAGTTCCCAGGATGAGGGCATCTGGGATCTGAGGTTGGGGAACTTGGTCTTCGTGTGGGTGCTGTATTTAGGGTCTCTCAGGCTGAGGGGTTTGGGGGTCTCTCAGGCTGAGGGGTTTGGGGGTCTCTCAGGCTGAGGGGTTTGGGGGTCTCCCAGGCTGAGGGGTTTGGGGGTCTCTCAGGCTGAGGGGTTTGGGTGTCTCTCAGGCTGAGGGGTTTGGGGGTCTCTCTGGCTGAGGGGTTTGGGGGTCTCTCAGGCTGTGGGGTTTGGGGGTCTCTCAGGCTGAGGGGTTTGGGGGTTTCTCTGGCTGAGGGGTTTGGGGTCTCTCAGGCTGAGGGGTTTGGGGTTCTCAGGCTGAGGGGTTTGGGGGTTCTCAGGCTGAGGGGTTTGGGGGTTTCTCAGGCTGAGGGGTTTTGGGGTTTCTCAGGCTGAGGGGTTTGGGGGTCTCTCAGGCTGAGGGGTTTGGGGGTCTCAGGCTGAGGGGAATTGGGGCGCTCAGGGTGTGGGGGGGGGTCTAAGCATCCTGGGACTTAGTGTCTCTCTGGGCGAGGAGATTTGAGGTCCCTGCAGGTAAGCGGACTCGGGGTCCCTCGAGGCTGACGGGAGTTAGAGCCTCTCAGGGTGCGGGGAGCGAGGTCTCTGAGGCGGGAATTGGAAGGGCCTCAGGCTGAGGGTTCCTCAGGGTTTCGAATGGCAAAGGCCCCCGTTTTCCTGTCAGGCTCCCGGCTCCTCAGCCGCGCTGCCCACCCGGCCGACCGCCGCCTCACAGCCGCTGCGCGTTTCCCGCCCTCAGGAGGTGAGACGCGGCCGGAAGGCGAGGTACCTATATAGCCGTGTCAGGCCCAGGCCGCCAATCACTGCTGCGACAGCAGGACTCTGTCCACCCGGCTCGCCTCGCAGCCGCTGCGTGTTTCCCGCCCTCAGGAGGTGAGACGTGAGACGCGGCGGAAGGCGACGTACCCACCTATATAGCCGTGTCTGGCACAAGCCACCAATCTGCTGCGATAGCAGGACTCTGTCCACCAATTGGCGGTCAGAAGAAGTTAAGAGGGTGGGGCACGGGGCGGAGCCTACCTGTCAGTCAGGAGCAGAACCCGACCCTCAGCGGGTCTTCACACCTCTGAGGAAGGTCCCGCCTCACCCCCCGGGATTGGCTGCTCTGGTCCTGCGCATGTCTGGCAAGAAGCCTTCAAGGGGCCGGCGGAGTGGCGCATTGGGAAGAGCTGGCTTGCGATGCCAGCGGCCCCGGTTCGGATCCCACATAGGAGGGCCGGTGACACTGCCCTCTACAACTAACAACAGCTCCACGTGGAGCTGGGCTGTGCGAGGACGCACAGTCTGCTTGTGTCCCAGCCCGCCGTGGTGCAGGGCCCGCCTCTCAGGACCCAGCGCCCACCCCAGGCTGAGCCTGGAGCGCCAACCTTGAGGCAGGGGTTTAGGGTGGACGTGGCCATCCTGTGGCTGACAGATTCTTTGTTCCACCAGACTTTAGTTAGGATCTCAAACTGTCTCCTAGGTCCATTTGTGCCCTTCCCTGTAAAATCCACTTTTATTGTTTAATTTTTTGAACTAGTTTCAGGAGTACAAAGCAATGTAATAAGTAAAATCCACTTTTAGCAAGAACTGTATCACCAGTTAGTCTGTGGTGACTATTGCATTCTATTCTGAGGAAAACTGTAATTCAGTACATTCTGATGAGACAACGTGTAGACATGAAATTTCATTTTGTGTCCACATTTGAAAGGTTCAAACAGAACAAATGAAATACTAACTGTATTAGAAAAACCACTGGGAGATTTTTAAATCTCAAAGCAGTTGTATTATTAATAATAGGTATGCTTAAGTAATAGAGGTCTAAAAAGGCTTCAGAAATCAGAAGATATCGGTAACACCAAACAAAAAATTAAAAAAACTTCAAGTTTTTTGCATAAAAATGATAGACCAAATACAAAGATGGGGGTCCACACAGGGTCAGTTTATCACCTACTGGCTTTCACAGGATAAAATGGGAAGAGTGTTTCTGGCCCTTACCTAGTTTTGATCACAGAAGTATACCATAATTTCCATGTATTGAAAACAAGCCAAGTAACTGTCGATTATTACTGTGAAATCGAATAAAGGGAAATATCATTAAAGTGGAGTTGGGGGGCCAGAAGGGGGCCTTCTCACATAGTACCGCCCGAGGTCAATGACAGAGCCCCACAGAGGAATCCACCATGGGAAAAAATCATGAATTACAGGCCTCAACGGGAAAGATACACAGTTAGTCTTCCCCAGGAAACTGACCTCCCAGCAACTCAGCCAATGAGACACCATCACCATGAACTGGGGCTTTTCTCCAATGGCTTTTTGTTCATAATGACCCCTCCCAACTTCCTTCTTTTCCTCTTCAAAATCACATGCCTCTCCTTGATTTGTGGGACTTGCCTATGACTTTTGCTTTAGTTTGCTTGTCCCAAATTGCAATTCTTTGCTGTTTCTGAAAAAAAAAATCCATTTTTTTTCTGGAAAAATAAGTGTTTTCTTTTTAAGGTCAACATTATTGGATGGCCCATTTAGGGATCCAGAGAAGACCCGCCCCGGACATCTCTGGGGCTGGTGAGCAAGCAGGGGCAGTGCCCACAGAGCCCTCTGAACCCGCTGCTTCCTTGCAGACCCTGGAATTGGACAGTCTTTCTTCTGAATCTGATCTTCTGCTGTCTTGTGTTGGAAGCTCTCCAGAGTCTATTCGGGGTGTATTGTAAGGCATCCCCCTCTTCTGATTAAAAGCCTTGTTTTGTCTATAAGTACTCAGTTGGCACTTTCGTGTGGTTCTTGAAATCAGGCTGTTCTCTTGGAACTGTGCTAGATAGCCTTCTGCCTGATTCTTTTTGGAACCAGGCTGTTTTTATTGAAATGGAAATGCCCAACAATTGACCCCAGGGGAAAACAAAAACAAGATTTCAAATCTAGTAACTGGTGGTTCCATACAATTAGAACCAATAATTTGGGCCAAATGACAAACTGGTCCTACTAGAATAGAAAATCCAGGATCCCCACTCCTTGCTACTATACATGCATGAAACGATTGGCCCTCTGATGAAATGATAGCACATATGAACTACTCTTGGTGGGGAAATATTAACAAGGCCTCAAAAGGTGCCTACCTCACTAGTCCCACTTGTCCCAAGGATAGCCCAGGGAAGCCCTTTCACACTGCTTGCGGACATTTTAAACTGCCTAGCGAAGGGGCCGGCCGAGTGGCGCGGTGGTTGGGCGCTGGCTTGGGACTCCAGCGGCCCCGGTTCGGATGCCACATATGAGGGCCAGGGACACTGCCCTCAAAAGAAAAAAAAAAAAGAAAACATTTAAACTGCCTAGCAAAACAGTTGAGGTTTGGTGAATGAAGAGTAATATGTAAATGTGGAGGAGTGTGAACAGTTGTCGCGTTGTTCTAACTCCACTGTCCAGGAAGGTGAAAAGTATCAGGTAACAATAAACTTTGATAAGTCAATGCTGCATATTGTAACAACCAGTTAACCAGTAAAACAATAATTTTAAAAAATGTGTGGCTAGAAAGCTTCAAGACGGAAAAGGTGGAATGAGATACAACAGAATAAAACAACTCATTTAAAATAGCAAAATGAGAGTGCCGGCCAAGTGGCTCAGTTGGTTAAGAACTCGCTCAAGAGTGCGAGCTGAGCTCTGAGCAACGGCGGTTCGATGCCAGCCCGAGCTGAGTTGCCGTTGAGCTGCCAAAAGGTGGCAGGATGACTCAGCTAATAAATAAATAAATAAATAAATAAATAAATAAATAAATAAAATAGCAAAATGAAAACAAAAATAAAACAACAATGACACAATTCCCCTAAAAGCAAAATAAAAGACTTGGAAACAAAATTAAAAATTCAAAAAGCTAATGATAGAAAAAAATAATAAGTAAATGGAAAGGCATATGTCCTTGGGTAGGAAGGCTCAGTACTCTAAATGGGTCAGTTTTGTATGTTAATTTCATTGTCATTCCAACAAAAATAACAATTTAATTTATTCAAATTTTTAAAAAATATTTTATTGGGGAATTGGGGGAGGGGAACAGCGCTGGGGAACCAGGGAAGGGGAACAGACAAGTTGCTGTCCTTTTGTTCTTCAGTCTAGTTGTGGGGGACGTCGCTTCACCGGCCTATGTTGGTATTGTCGTTACGCTCTTCTCGGGTGAGGCAGATCGGTCGCCGGCCTCTGGATGGCTGCTCATAGCAGCTCTTGGCAACTCACACCGGCTGCCAGCCGCTCACCCTGTCTGCCGGCCATTCACTGTAGCCTATGGCAGCCCACTGCAGCAGGGGCTGCAGCTATGCCTTCCAAGGGGACTCACAGCAGCTCAGCTCTAGGTGGAGCGGTTGTTCACCATCTTAGCTGTAGAGGGCAGTGTCACTGGCCCTCATATTTGGGATCTGAAGCAGGGTCGCTAGCGTCCCCAGCCATCTCTTAACCCATGCGCCACTCGGCCAGCCCTATTCAAATTTTTAAGCTGATGAAAAAGAATATATAATAAATAGGCTTGAATAGCAAGGAAATTTTGAAAACCATTAAAAGAATTGGGTGTGCTAGCCTTTGCTGGACATTAAAGTTTCTTATAAACAATATTAAAATTATACAGTTTGGGAAATGAATATATAGTCAGATCATTATAATTAAACATAAAAATCCAGAGGTGGACCTTGTGAGGATGAATTTCACGTGTTGCCTTGACAGCGCTCAGAGACCTAAGAGTAAGTCAATATCTGTAACATTCAGAGACCTAACACCAGGCAGCTATGATTCTCGCGTGACCCTCTGCTCTGGCGAGACCGGGTTTTTCTGGTTTTGTGAGCCCCTGGCAGCCATGACTCTCCAGCGAACCGCTGCGCTCGCACCACCTTGGCTGCCATGACTCTCGCAAAACCCTCTGCGCTCGCGAGACCCTGGCCACCGTGACTCTAGCGGGACCCTGCATTCACGTGAGACCTTGGCAGGCATGACTCACGTAATCGTCTGCCTTTGCGTGACCCTTGCCGCTGGACGTCTCCGAGGCTGTGCGGAAATATTGCGTCAATATTTCTCCTTACCATCTGTTTCTGTGCCACTCACCTGCCCAACCACGCACATGTACATTCTGAGAAAGCAGATACCTCCTTAAGGGTTCCGTCTGGCTAACGCCTGAAATGGTTAAAAAAGGAGCCTAGCAGCCACCTGTCACACAAACCACGTTTCAGGGAGAAGCTTGCACTAAACCGCCTGCCTCCCAGAGGTCACTGCGTATGAAAGATGTGTATCGGGGACAGAGCGGACAGGACCAGACCAGGTTGGAACTCGTGAAGCAGTGTAGAGTAGAAGTGTCTAGCCAGAGAGGGAACGCGCCCCAGGGTCACCTCTCCCAAGGGCCCGGTGCTTCATAATTGGGCTGTAACAGTACTGAGTTGCCCCACAGCTATGGTATTCTCACAGCGATGCTGTATCACAATAGAGTGGTCTGCGAGGAATAAAAGTGTCCATCTTCACTGCAACCCCCATTTGGGGATTCTTGTTCACATTGAATTACGGCCTGATGCCAGAGCCAGATTTGGGACCCAAACGTTGGATTCTAGAAGCTGGACTGCGGACCTGTCCATTCTCTCAAACCCAGAGCATAGTCCCTGGGACATCGTTGTTGGAGCAGAACCTGGACCCCAAGTATAGCCAGTCCCAAAGCTAGAACACAAGCACGGATACCAGAGACCACAGACCAGAGCTTGACATGTGAGCCTGGACCACAGATAGTAGGTTGCAGACATCAAAGCTTGGAGCCAGAGCTGGACGTATCCCACAGACTTGAACCCCACACACCAGGTGCAGAACCCGACTAGGGACTGGGCCCTGGAGTCTGAGTGCAGAGATCATGCACTGCTATTGAAATTTTCCAGACTTTTGAAATTCGTGGACAGTAATCTCTTGGAAATTAATGAGAGGCCCTGTTGGGAAACCATAGTAGCTACTGTGCCTTGGGTGACATGGATGACCTGGGATGTGGTAGACATAGCTGGATTTTTAGTTCCAATTTTCCAGAGCATTAGACCACAAACTATAGTAGCCAAAACAGGGCCGTCCTGGCATAAAAACCAAACACAGAGATCAGTGGAACAGAATAGAGCCCACAATTGAACTCATATAAATGGCGCCGGGAACATGACAGTCACACGCAAAACAACATTTCTAGCTTCAGTTCTGGGGTCCATGTCTCGGGGGAGAGGTCCATCTCTGGATCCAGGGTATGTTATATGTAAACTAGCATGCATGGTCTGACAGCCTGTGTCAGACTCTGGCATCTGGTATATGACATCCACGGTCTGGGTTTCAGCTTTGGGACTGTGGCATGGCTTAGGGTCCAGGTTCTGCTCCAAGGCCCAAGTCCCAGGGTCTGTAGTCTGGCTTTGGGTCCATGGTAAAAACCACAGTCCCAGTTCCAGGATCTTTGACTCAGGTCCTGATAGTGGCCCTGGCATCTGGTGTCTATCAAATGACAACCATTGTCTTCAATTCAAGCCAACAGGAATCCCCCAATTGGGGTGCATTGATGCTGGAGACTTGCAGTGTAAAGAGATGAATTGTGATACAGCATGGCTGTGAAGACACCACAGCTGGGGAGCAGATCAATAGTATTAGTGGTCAATTAGGGTGCATCAGGGCCCTGGGGTGAGGCCATCATGGGCCGCGTTCCCTCTCTGACTGGACAGCACTGGTCTGCATGGCTCCACAAGCACCCATCTGGTCTGGTTCTGGCTGCTCTCCTCTACCCCCAACAGACATCTTCCATAGCAGTTCAGCTGGTGTGGTAGGAGGATCAGTGCAAGTTTCTCCCTGAAGTGTTGTTCGCATGAGGAGACTCTGTTGTCAAATGGCTGCTAGTCTTCCATTTTATTTATTTATTTATTTATTTATTTATTTATTTATTTATTTATTTATTTTGAGGACAGTGTCACTGGCCCTAGTATGTGGGACCCGAACCGGGGCCGCTGGCTTCCCAAACCAGCGCTTAACCACGGCGCCACTCGGTTAGCCCTATGCTTCTATTTTTACTTTGAGCAGTTAGCCAGCTGGAACCCTTAGAAGGTGTCTTGTCTGTTAGAGCTCACATGTGTATTGTTTGGAGTGTGAGGGGCAGAGGGGTAAGTGGTGGAGAAACGCAGAGGCAAGTTTTTCATCCCAGGTCCATCCAGCATGTGAGGAGCAGACTGGGTACCTGGAGAAATTGGTAAAGCCTGACCTTGCAGGAAATCTGAAATGTGGCTTCCACCAGGGCGTGAAGGGCAAAGGTGGTCCTGGGCAAGAGTCAAGGGGAAACCTTGGAGGCGATGTGTCCATCCTGGCTCAAGGCAGCATGTCAGGGGAGAGGGGCTACATGGGGAAAAAACAAGGATAGACCTAGATGAGATTTTCCCATCCCAGCTTGAGCCAGCCTGAGAGGCACATGAGGTGCCCAGGGTAAGGGGACTGGTGAAACTTGAAGGTCGTATCTCCATCCCAGCTTCAGCCACTGTGTGAGGAACAGTGGATGTGCCACGGATAAGGGTTGCATGTCAGCCGGCTTGAGTTCTGAGCATTTTGTCCAGGCTGGTTTAATGTGAGTACTTCCTCCAAACCAGTTTCTGATGTACGCTCCCTCCATTCAAAATTTAAGTGATCAACTCCTGTGATACCACTTTTTGAGATCACTAGGTGGACTGGAAGCGTGAGTCTGGCAGGAGAGCCGGGGGCCAGCCTGGCAACACAGAAGGCAGCCAGTGTTCATGAGTACCAGGGGCCACTGTGTCCCATGAGAGCCGGGGCCAGAGCCTCGCCTGACAGCCAGGGCCCAGAGCCGCCATCATGCCTTTCGCATCCCGTGCTGGCCTATGTTTTGAGGGAACTTGTGAAACCTCCGTCTGCCCCCCAGGTACCACAGCTTTGAAGAGAAGGTGGGACAGTCTTCTGTACCTGCTTTACCTTGGTATCTCCCTGGGAGGCATGGACAAAGAAGGAAAGGGTAAGGAGAAGCTTCCGGTGTGTGAACTATGCTGACGGGTGGGGGAGAGGCGTCGGTTATCAGGAAACTCGGCAGAGAAAGGGCGCAGTGTGCAAAATCATTTTTTCTTCGTGATATCAGTGTTGAGAGCGGACCAGAGTCTGAACCCCAGATCCCAGATGCAGAGCCAGATTACGGTTCTTTAGACAGTCACACAGGAAAAACACGCCGCTTAAAAGCAACTTAC
Source organism: Aselliscus stoliczkanus (assembly GCA_033961575.1). Classification (NCBI taxonomy): domain Eukaryota; kingdom Metazoa; phylum Chordata; class Mammalia; order Chiroptera; family Hipposideridae; genus Aselliscus; species Aselliscus stoliczkanus. The sequence goes on from CM066742.1 coordinate 10,222, forward strand.
ATAATACATGCTTTTTGTCTGGGTCGGGCGTCGGCAAACGGGCGCGTGACTGAGGCGCATGCTGCCGTTTGTGGATGTCCATGTGGCTCTGAAGTAAAATTGAAAATGAAACCAAAAGTATCAGACTTGCATTTATAAAAATTTTAAAGAATATTATTCACATAATGGCAATTCCGTTTGTTTTATGGCTCTGAAATAATTTTTAAATTCTCATGAGGGACAGGATTGGCTCTTTCATCTCAAATGTTTACCGATCCCTTGTCTAGGTTTTCAAAAGGCCCTGAGGAAAAGAGTGACGTCTGCTTTGTTCAAGACAACAGCATTTTTTTTTAATTTTTTTTTTTTTTTAGGTCAGTGACACTGGCCCTCACATGTGGGACCGAACCTGGGCCGCTGGCTTCCCAAGCTTGCTCTCAACCACCGTGCCACTCGGCCGGCCCCTAAACGACGTTTAAGTGTCCAGTTCCGTGGGGTTAACTATGCTCCTTTGTTGTGTAACAGGTCTGCAGCGCTTTTTCATTTTGCAAAATTGAAACACTGTCCCCATTAACCAACGATTCTCCATCTGCCTTCCCAGCCCCTGGCAACCACCGTCTGCTTCCCTCTTCCCATCATAATTCCTCCTATAAGTGGAATTATACAATTCGCGTCCTTTTCCGACTGGCGATTGCACGTCGCATAATGTCCCCAAGGTCCATCCAGGTTGTAACATGTGGCAGGATTTCTTTCTGGTTTTTAGGCTTTATAATATCCCACTGTAGGCTTTCTGATAATCTGCCCTAAAGAAACGGTGTGACTGCACCAAGTTTGTAACGTGCCTTCCAAAGGAGGGCAGTGAGCACCTCAGTGAGCTCAGGGTGTCTCCTTATTAATTATAAATAGAACTTCCGCTGAGAACTTTTGTTAACATTTATGTTGACATCATTACAGCCTTTCAGAGAGACAACATGATGGTACAAAGAACTCCTATATATCGTCCATTCACATTCCCGAAACGTTAACATGTGGTGTTGCTGTACCCATCGTCAGAGCAAAAGGAAGTGTTATTTTTGTGGGCATTAGTTTTCCAGGACAAAGGATGAGGGAGAGCTGCAGGGAAATGCATTACCATCAGCACAGCCTCCAACCGAAAGGACTCAGGCTAAGCCAGGTGGCGCTTTGGGACCAGGCCGCCCTGTGTATTCCTGCCCTATAAGTTCATGCACGTTACATAGCACGGGCAGTACTTTTTAGTTTGTTGCGTTTACACTGAGGAACAATAACGTTGAAAATCGGCGCGCACAGTCCTTAAGGCTTGGAAACAGTCTCCTCTGCTGCCATCTGCTGTGCATCATGGGAATTACACCTGAGTGGAGGTCAGCAGGAAAATCTCTTCTCTCCAAATGCTTCTGAGCCCAAGGGTCAGACCCGGGGTGGTGCCCCAGGTGCTGTCATCTGTGCCCTGGCAGCTGCCCGCTGGAATGTGGAGTCCTGGATGTGAAACCCGGCACCGGGCATGGCCTACCTGAATTAACTGCCTTCTCGCCTGGCTCTTACCTGTGCTGCCTTATGCCACCCTCCCCTCTTCCCTCCCTCCCTTCCCCAGGCCTGTTTTTGAAGTAACTGTGCGCTTAGAGAGCCTCTGTAAGTCACCACATCTGGGGGCAGTGGCGTGCAAACCAAAGACTTACTTTGCATGTAAAAGAGGCAGCCCCCTAGGACCAGCCCAAAAGGAACCCAGGTCTGAGAGCTGAAAGCTTGGGTATGGAAAGACCACAGGAGGCCTGCAGGGCCAGACTGCAGCCCCCAGGGAGAGCTGGGGAGGCTGGCTGTAGTGGGATCCCGGGGCTCTGGCCTGGGCGCTGGCTCTGAAGGGGCCTGGGGGACTCCACTCCAGGTGCAGCATTTGCAGGGGGAGCTGAATACCAGGCTCCTCGGGCAGCTTTGCTGGCACAGCCTCCCGCTGCACAGCTGTGATAGCTGGACCTGTCCAGAGGGTTGAGGTAGAGTCCTCAGCTTGACCCTCGCATGAGGTGTCTTGTTCAAGGCTGGAGCACTCTCAGGTCCAGAGGACTGGCCTGGTGTGGGAACTTCAGTCCTGGGGGTGTAAAGGCATATGTGGAAGACCTCGGGAAACAGTGCAGTCAGCCAAAGACACCCCAAGAGACCCCAAACCCATAGGCCACGCACCCAGTCAGCAACCCCGGGCCGGCAGCAGCTCAGCACCCCACACCCCACATTCTATCTGTTTCTGTCCCTGTGGGACCTTCTCCTTTGGTCTCTGTCAACATCCGTCTGTCTGACTTGGTTCAAGATATTCATGAAACGTCTGCTCTTGTCACCAACCTGCAGTGACCCTTTCAAACCCCCAAGTGACCTTAGTTCATCCTTAGCTCAGCTTGTCTATGTACCCACATTCCCTTTCCATCCCCCTGCCTCTCCCTCGTGTGGGGTCTCTGACTCTCTCCTGTGTGCAGGGTTTCCCTATGTATGTGTTATATCTGCTTATTTTCTCTTGCTAACCATTCTCAGGTCTATTTTATTATCAGAGCAGCTGGAGGAAGCTTCAAGGTGGGGGACAGTTTCTGCCTCCCCCACATAAGCAACTAATCAGATTTCTTTTTTTGAGGGTGGTGTCACTGGCCCTCATATGTGGGATCCAAACTGGGGCCGCTGGCTTCCCAAGCCAGCGCTTAACCATCCTTCCATTTGGCCGGCTCCAGATATTTTATAAAAGGTAAAATTTGGGAGTATATCTACATCATCGTGTCACAAAATAAGATTCAATAACTTGAGTAAACTAACTTATTCTGAGGAATGAATGATTAGATCAATGAAACATGGTGCTATCTACCAGTTTAACTGCTGAATGTGGAACTTTTATTAAAGTTTCAAAGGCAAGAATGGAGAGGAGGAAAAGTTTTGCCTTTGGGCATATGGACTGTAAGCTGGTTGTTAGGAAACAAAAGACTCAGAAGCAGCCTTTGACCCTCCCCTCCTTTCCTGCCTCAGAGAGTCAGATGGAAAAACCCGGTGGAAGAGGGGAACCTTAGCATAATCCCCTTAGCTAGGCAGGAAGACCCCCAGTGGAGCCTGCTGACCGCCCTTCCCCTGTGTCCCATTATTTCCCGGGTCACCTGACAACACTTTAACCTGTGAGTGTGACACTCTTCCTAAATTACCTGCAAAGCACCCAGTCTGAACTCACTGTCTTTGGAACTTTTACCTGTCTGTGAATTCCCCATGTGTGTATGTTAAAATGTGATTGTATTAATCTGATTCTGTTATATTTACTGATTAGCTCAGTTAGAAGAAGTTGTTACCACAGGAAGAGAGAACAGGGCCTGGGGAAAGGAAGGAAGATGTGAGGGAAACAAGAGAGAAGATGAGATCATTCCTAAGAAAAGGTGCAGCTACGGCTGTGTTATGGGTTATAACACCATCCGTATTGCAGGGGGTGTTGGCGGGGAACTCCTAAGAAAAGGTGCAGCTGCAGCTAAGTGTTATGGGTTATAACACTATCAGCATTGCAGGCAGGGAAAAATCTCCACCTGGTGTGTCCCCCTACAGTTCCTACAGGGGAATCGCTGACAACAGGAGGGAGTGGTCAGCAAAGACATGCCTTGGGAACGCCCTGGGCTCACCTGTGACCCCACCCTCGACTATTTGGCGCCCTCATTCAAATATAATCCTACACTTCCTTTGTTTGGGCGCAGTCGCTCTCCTCCTGGGCTATCCACTCCTGCCTTCTGGGAATATATATATATTTTTAATGCATCCTCGGTCCGCTTCCTTTGGTCACCAGGTGTCGCTCCTACCTCCTGAAAGAGGTTTCGGGGAGCCTGCCAGGAGGATCACTGGCTGGGGCACTGCTGGCTCCTGGAACCGCTGCAGCTGGGAGCTCGTGGCCGTCTGCCGGCGGAGGTAAGCGGTGTCTGCGTTCACCCTCTCAGCCTTCCCGGTCTACCTCTGTGGGGTTAGGGAGAACTTAGAAGTGCTGCGTGTCCTTTTCCTGTCCCATGCAGACTGGCAGGAAAAACTATTTGTGAAGCTACATCCTTGGGAGCAGCGACTCACAGAGTTTCTTTAATTGATTCTTCCCAGAGATGGTCTTTTTGTGTGTGTCTGTGTCTCTTGTGTCGTTTGTCATGACAAGAAAATACCTCAGGGACCAAAAGCCTCTGGTTAAGCTGTAATAGGGCTTTTGGGTTTGAGTAGCTGTCACGTCCTGCGCGGCAAGGGCAAATGGGACTCGAGAGGGGCGACGCAGGTTGAATAAGAACAAGAGACAAAAGTCAGATGAGAGCGAGACCAAGGGACTCAGCCAAAGAAGACTGAGCCCCGAATCGGGTCAACGCATGGTTTTTATTGAAAATTTTCAAGGAAGTAAAACTGCTGTAAATTAGTAACCGTGTGTTATTGTGTGCCTTAAAGCTGTTTTCCATTAACCTATCCCATTGTATTCCAACAAATGCTATGCCTTCATACATCACTACACAGCCCCAGGACACTGACGTTACTGTGTCCTCCCACGGGAGATAACTGATATTGTTGTGGGAGAGCGGGCCTTTCTCGGGGCAGAGTCCAGGTCCTTGGCAACTCGAGCAAAGAATTGAACGAGATACCAGAGTAAAACAGTAAAATAAGTAGTTCATTAGAAAAGACAGTACATCCAGACTAGAGGATGGCCCAAGGGCCCATTACCAAAGAGTGTGGAGGGGGCACATGCAAAGGTGAGGCTTAAAGGGAAGAAGCAGCAGCAGAAGTAGCAGTAGCAGCCGCGCTTCTCTCCCAGGACTTGGGCTGTTCTTCCTGGGCATAGATGTGAGTGACTGGCCTGATCCAGTTGGATATTTTGCGCCCATTTGCTCTTCCCGCAGGGGTAGGTAATTACAATACAAAGGGGAGTTTTGGGTGGAGAGGGGATGTCCCCCAGGCGGTCACACTCTGTGGGACGTGCAGGAATGCAGAGACCCAATGCCTGCCTCTAACTACCTGCCTAGTTTTCCCTTGAGAGACGTGATCCCCGTAAAATCTCTATGGGAAGCTGAGGGACAGGAGGTCTCTTCTGTATCTGCTTCCTGCTGGGCAGGGGCGTAGAGCTGTCCCTGCCTATTGGGGTTCACGGAACTCTCACCCTAACTGATCTCAGATGAGAGGAAGGGGTCTGAAGCCCCACCTGGAAGACCGTGTTGGCTTCTTTGCTTGTTGGGGTATCCCCTGTATCCTCAAGGCTCCTGAATGAGGACAAAAATATAAATCGGTTAGTTCTTATGAAACTTGTGGCTATTCAGTCCATCACTCAGGTGGCGTCAGTTGTCTGGACACAGAATGGGTTTGACATTTAGCTTCCTTGCCTGGGGGATATTAGGAAGTCTCAGGCTTTCAAATAGTTATCTGAAGCAGGAGTAGGAGACTTCTATTGTTTCAGATTCAGGAACTAATTTACAAAGCAATTAAGAAGCAAGGGGGATCTTCCCTCAGAAAAGCAATCAAAGCCCAAGAGCTAAGAAACTAAAGAACTAGGGAGGAGACGTAACATTTTTATACTTAACATTTCTATAGAAAAGAAAACATTAAAGATTTTCAGTGGTGGGGGTTGGTGCTGCTCAGTTGGCAGGTAACATCCCTACCTCTCCTGCATGTTGGTCTCTGACTCTCTCCTACGTGCGTGGTTCCCATATGTGTGTATGAAGTCTGCTTATTTTCTCTTGCTGATCTGCTTACATCTATCTGATTATTAGAGCACCATTGGCAGCGTCAGGGTAGAGGACAGTTTCTTCCTCCCCCACATAAGCAGGTAATCAGATATTTAATAGAAGGTGAAACTTGGGGAGTATATCTATAATACCATATCATGATATAGGATTTGATGGAACTAAACTGATTTTCAGGACTGAGTGATTAAATCAAAGAAATATGGAACAATCTACCAGTTTAACTTCTGGATATGGAATGTTTATTATAGTTTCAAAGACGGGAGTGAAGAGGAACGAAAGTCTTGCCTTTGGGCATAGTGACTTTTAGCTGGTTGGTAAGAAACAAAGGAGTAAAAACTAGCCTTTGACCCTCCCTTTTTCCCGCCTAAGAGATGTAGGTGGGAAAACATGGTTTAGGAGGGGAACCTTAGCATAATCCCTTTAGCCATAAGGCCTGGAAGACTCCAAGCTGAGACTGTAGACCACCCTTTTCCCTGTGTCCCATCATTTCCTGGGTCGAGGAACAACAATTTAACTTCTGTGAGTGTGCCACTCTTCCTAAAGTACCTGTGAAGCACCCGATCTGAGCTCACTGTGGAATATTTACGCGTATGTGAATTACCCATGCACGTATGCTAAAATTCAATTTAATCGTATTAATCTGATTATAGTAATTTGATGGTTTACTCAGCTAGAAGAATTTGTTAGCATAGGCAGAGAGACAGGGCCACAGGGAGGGGCGGAGGAAAGGAAAGATGTGAGGCGAAACAAAAGAGAGAAGATGAGATTATTCCTAAGAAAAGGTGCAGCTACAGCTAATTTAAATAGATTATAACATTGTTAGCATTCCAGGCAGGAAAAATCTCCACCCCGTGTGACCCCTGACAGTCCCTCCAATGAGAAGAAGTGGTCAGCAAAGACACGCCCTGGGAACGCCCTGGGATCACCTGTGACTCCACCCTGAGTATTTCGCGCCCTCATTCAAATAGAATCCTACATTTTCTTTGCTTGGGTCCAGTTGCTCTCCTCCTGGGGTTATCCACTCCTGCGTTTTGGGAATATATTTTCTTTATGTTAATACACCCTCAGCCTGCTTGCCTTTATTCATGAGGCGTTGTTCCTACATCCTGGAATGCCTTCCTGTGATGACTCAAGGACCCGCTCTCCGATAGCACATGTACAGGGTGAGAGCAAAAGAATGAATTTTTAAGCCCCCCTGGAAACCGCTGCAGCTGAGAGCTCGTGGACGTCTGCCGGCAGAGGTGAGAGTGTTTTTGTTCACTCTGTCAGCCTTCCCTGTCTATTTCTGCGGGGTTTGGGAGAATTTGGAAGCGCTGCGTGTCCTTTTCCTCTCTTCCACATGCAGATTGGCAGGAAAATATATTTGTGAAGCTAGTTTCTCAGAAGCAGCGACTCAAGGTTTTCTCTATTGAATCTTTCTTGCCAGAGATGGTCATTTTTTGTGTGTCTTTGTCTCTTGTGTCCTTTGTCATGACAAGAAAATACCACAGGGACAGAAAGCCTCTGGCTTCCTCCGTTAAGCTGTAAAAAGGCTTTTTGGTTTGAGTAGCTATTAAAATCCTACAATCAGTGGTCAGAAAGTGGATCCTTGGAATGGGGAAAACTTCTAAATTGAAAAATGTGTCAGAGAACTCTCATGACAGACACCTGTTTTATTGGTGCCTAGAGACCTCATTTTTAATACAAAGACCACATTTTTAATACAAACGTATATAAGGAATTTAACTATTCTTAAGTTTTTTAATGAGGTCTTCAGCTTCTTGGGTCTTATAGGTGCTATTATCAACATTAGGTTTAAAAACGGCAGAAGGGAAAATCCACAGAGGTTCAAATTTTAAAAATCTTTCTGGAGATATAAGATGTTGAGAACTGGTATGTAGAAACTAGTTTTAAAGGATTTAATAACCAATCAGAAAGTTGACAGAAATGAAAGCTGATTTTCTGTCTGATAGAAATGAGAAAGTCTCAGCATCTCCCCAGGCCCTCTGTGGAGCAGATGAGAGATGTAAACGCTGCCCACAAAGCTCACAATTGCCCCAGGCTGAGCAAAACAAAGGAAAAAGAAATTGGAACAGGGACATTTTTAAAACACGGGCTTCCCTTGTGTAGCCTGGCTCCCTGTTTCCTGCCTCCTTAAAGGTGGTGAAGGACAAATAAAAACCTGAGCACAATCGCCTTAGCTGTAGACAAGACTCCAAGCAGGAGCCTCACAAAAATGTACTTGCCATGTGTATTCAGCTTTCCCTGAATTACCTGTAAATCTCCCATTTTTACATCTAAAATCTAAGAACCCACTCCCACCTTTGTCTAAAATATCCTGTTTACCTGACAGTTCCTCAGTGTCTGTTGAAATTTCACGCTTATATGAATTCTAGGTGCCACGTGTATTACAGTTCTTGGTCTGTCTGCGGGGTTGGGTAGAAGTTAGAAGTGGTGTGAGTCCTTTTTCTCTTTACTGTATTTACATTGACAGAAAGAAATATTTCTGAAGCAAACTTCTTCCACCTAGAGACTAGGGTTTTTATTTATTCTTTCCTCCCAGAGATGTTCGTTTTTTCCTGTGTCTGTGTCTCGCGTGTCCTTTGTCCTAAGAAAGAGCTACCATGGGGACAGAACACAGGCACAGGCTCCCCAGAAACCTGTCCCTAGAGCCAGACCTTTGGGGAGTTCAGCAGCTCTCTCCAGACCGGCGTCTGCAGAGACAAACTTTGCTGTGGGTCCCCGTCTAAAAACCGCGGGAGGTTTTTCCTTCCATCTCGTTCTGTGTCCTGGGAATGTGACTTTGGGTCAGGGAAGCTAATCCTCTCTGGTCCCGGCTGTCGGCCAGGTGTACTTTCCGCAGTGTGCCTGGTGGCCAGGGGATAAACTGGGGCTCCCTGTGCGCCTGGCCATGTCAGGTCCCAGGGGAGTGTGTCCTGAGGGGCTTCTGCCCATAAGGGATATTTGTCCCCCACCTTCTTTACCCATTAGAGCTGCACGGATCCCAGTCCAGTAGCTCCTGCTGTGGCCACGAATTAGTGGGTTCGGGGCTGGAGATGCCTCACATTTTTGGGAGACATGAGACACCCTCTCCACCCCACCGTCCAGACCGCCTGGGCAACAAAGTTCTGTGCTGTCTCTGTCTCTGTGACCCTTGGTTCTGGGAGGGCTGCATCCCCTGCACTCTGTGTGGAGAGGCCTTGGCTTCCCGGCCTGAGCTGTAAAGAGGCTGGTTGGTGTGTCTCACTATTTAGATCTTACTGTCCACGTGCAGAAGGTGGATCCTCGGAATGGGAAAAGCTTCTAAATCTAAACTGTGTTACAGAGCTCTTGTGACAGCCAGCTGTTTTGTTGGTAAAACATCTTGTGTGTTCTCTGTAGTTACTATTAATTCTGTTTATTTGTGATCTCTGTCTGAAATGGTTTTTGATTGTGGTAAGATGCTTTCTAGCTCCGGGTGTTGTTACTATTGGGTTGTCTGAGAAATCTAGACGCATTTTTGCAACAAAAACATAGAAAAAATACGTCATGACTTTTCCGACAACGCAATAGTTTATTTGCTTGGCTTGAAAAAAATTAAATGTTTATATAAATTAAGAAATAAGATACAAGCTAACTTAAATGCTTTTCAGGATCAGACCTCGTAAACTATTTGATATTAAAGCTGGCTGTAGTTTGGTTTGATTACAAAGCCATGTCTTGAAAATTATTAACATAAAATAAATTGTCTTAAAAAGTTTTAACTAATATATAAAATAGATACAATTAAAATAAAAGATATTTAGGTAAATATTTTAATGATAATTGTATTTTGTATGTACATTTAAAAAATTTTCTAGGCATCTTAGGTAATTTGAAGCTTTAAAATTTTGTTATGTGAATTAAATGATGGATATTTATGGAATGTCTAGACTATTTCCAAATAGAATAATGAAACACTAATTACTAAACAGATTTATTAACTTTTTTCTCTTTATTGTACAGGAACTAAATATATTTGGGTGTATTAGTAAACATTTCTGTCACAGTAAATATTTTTTGTGTGCTATAAGGAAATATATTTCTAGAAATTATTAAATATGTTAATAATCATATCAGTCTAAAGAATCTTTGTGTAACAGGTCACACTTGCTCACTTATTTTTCACTGCTGACCAAGATGGACATTTGACTTGTTTGTCTCTTTGCTGTTGTGAACAGTGCTTCTGCGGATCCAGGTATCAGCTTTTAACACCTGTTTCCAATTTGTGGGGTATGTTTGTAGAAGTGGATTTGTGGAACCACATGGTATTTGTTTTGCGCTGTGGAAATTTCAAAGTATTGTATGCAGAGGCCACAGCTTTTTAATTTTTCACAAGTGATGTTTAAGGGTTCTAATTGCTCTACATTGTTGCTGCTATTTGTTAGTTTTAGTTTTCGAGATTCTAGCCCTGGTAGTGTGTGTGAGGGGCGTCACACTGTGGCTTTAAGTTGCTTTTCCATCACCACATCTGAGTGTGCCTGTTAACTATTTGTATGTCTGATCTGGAGAAGGTTCTATTCAAGTCCATATTAAAATGTTAGTTGCTTGTCTTTTTGTTCATGAGTTGTAAAACTTGATTATCTACTCTGGTAACAGACTCTTAGCAGATACATAATGTGTACCTATTGTCTTCCATTTTATGGGCTATTGTTTCACTTTCTGGATAGTTCCTTTTGATGCACTCGTTTGTTTGTTTTGTTTCTTTTTTAAAGATTTTATTGGGGAATTGGTGGAGGGGAACAGCGTTGGGGAATTGGGGAAGGGGAACAGACAAGTTGCTGTCTGTTTGTTCTTCAGTTTAGTTGCGGAGGATGTTGCTTCACTGTTGGTATCCTCATTGAGCTCTTCCCGGATGAGGCAGATCAGTCGCTGGCCTCTGGATGTCGCTCACCGCGGCTATTGGCAGCTCACGCTGGCTGCCAGCCGCTCACGCTGGCTGCGGGCCACTCACTGTAGCCTATGGCAGCCCACTGCAGCAGGGGCTGCAGCCCATACCATGACCGGGACTCGCACAGCCCAGCTCCAGGTGGAGCTGTTGTTAGCTGTAGAGGGCAGTGTCACTGGCCCTCATGTGGGATCCGAACCGGGGCTGCTGGCATCCCAAAACCAGCGCTTAACCAATGCGCCACTCGGCTGGCCCGATGCACTCATGTTTTAAATTTTGAGGATGTCCAATTTGTGGATTTCTTTGTTGCTGCTTGTATCTGGTGTCATATCTAAGAAACCATTGCTAATCCAAGGTCATGAAAATGTACCTCATGTTTGTTTGAGAGTTTATACTTTTACCTCCTATATTTAAGCCCTTTATTTTGAGTTAATTTTTGTATGTGGTATGAGGTTAGGGTCCAATTTCATTTCTCTTCATGTGGATGGCCAGTTGCCCAGCAGCATTTGTTAGAAAGACCCTTCTTTCCCCAATGTCATGTTGTCTGCCCTTTATCAAAAATCAATGGACTTGGATGGCGGGGAGCTGCTGTGAGCCCTGCGGTCACCCTCTGTGAGTGGGCGCACCACATCTGTGGGCCTGGTCATGGCCCTGCTGCTCTCCCCGGAGCAAGGCACCAACTACTCTGCACGGGGAGCAGCTAAATTATGGCCAAGTTCCTATTTGACATCAACTACTGATGGGTGAATATGAGGCACCCAATCTGCTGAGCCCTTTAATGTGTTAGATTATTTCTATCTATAATCTATGAGGAGCACAGTATTCTCTCCCGTCTAGTTAAGGGAACTAGAATTTGGAATTTCTAAGTAGTTTGTCCAAATTCACATAGCTCGTCATGTTGGAGCTTCAATTATAAAATAAATAGCAAGCCTGTGGCTGATCTCAATACGATAATGCCTGGCACACGGCAGAGCATCTTTTAAAACCAGGTATTCTAATAGAAAAGGTAAATACGCCCTACCATTGTTATTCTCTTCAGAGAGAAAAGCACTGAGACCTCCCTCAAATACTGGTCTCTGTCTCTGTTATTCTGTGGATGATGCAATAACTTAAAAAATGACACATTTTTAACACTAAATGTAAATTAGAATTTCAAGGGAACAAATTAATTATGTTTAAAAGTCTTGGCATGTGAGTTACATGCACCATCTCATTTAAATTTCCCAGTAAAGGTGTTCATATGTGTTCACTTCCTTCCACTCAATGAGCTCAAAGTGACCTTTCCCAGGTTGCACAAAAAGAAACAGAGGATCCTGGGTTCAAACCCAGATCTCTTTGGCTCCAGAATCCAGAGACTGCAGTGTTTTCTGCGACTCCTTGCTGCCTCCACATCTGGCTAAGGATCCTGGCGGCTTCCTAAGAGGAATGAGAGAGCACGGAAGAATGTAAAACCCCAGCATCACCGTCTCCAAAGCTATAGGGGCTCTAGGGGCATGGAGAGTCAAAGTGTCTTCTTCACACTCATCCATTCATCAAGCACACACTGAGGAAATCTGTGGAACTTGCGTTCCTGTTACATGGCAAGAATTGAAAAACGTTGATTTTAGTTAACTGTGTTCTTAGCTACATTGCTAGTGTCTCAGCAACTGTATGGGAATCAGGTAAAAACAATGAAATTAATGATGTGTGTAAGTAGCTATTGGTTGCCATTGGCAAGTTACTCCAAGAATGAAGTTAAGAGATGGATGGCAAGGGAATAGAGATTCTACAGATTTGGGGCTTTGATTGGTTTGAAAAGCCATCTGCTTTTGCCTCTATTCATTAGGAAGTACATTTTATTTATATATTTATTTATTTATTTATTTATTTATTTATTTATTAATTAGCTGAGCCATCCTGCCAGCTGTTGACAGCTTAGCGGCAGCTCACCTCGGGCTGGGCATCAAAGTGCTGTTGCTCAGAGCTCAGCTCACACTTTTTATTTTTTAAAGATTTTATTGGGGAATTCGGGGAGGGGAACAGCGTTGGGGAATTGGGGAAGGGAAACAGACAAGTTGCTGTCTTTTTGTTCTTTAGTCTAGTTGCGGAGGATGTTGCTTCACTGGCCCATTTTGGTATCGTCATTGCGCTTTTCCCAGATGAGGCAGATGAGTCGCCGGCCTCTGGGTGTCGCTCACCGTGGCTATTGGCTGCTCACTCTGGCTGCCGGCCACTCACTGTAGCCTATGGCAGCCCACCGCAGCAGGGGCTGCAGCTATACTGTCCCGGCGACTCATAGCAGCCCAGTTCCAGGGGGAGATGTTAGCTGTAGAGGGCAGTATCACTGGCCCTCATATGTGGGATCCAAACCAGGGACGCTGGCATCCCAAAACCCGCTCTTAACGAATGCACCACTTGGCCGGTCCTTAATTTAGTTTTGCAATAAAAAAATTAGTAATTTATTTTACTTCAGTAAGTTTGTTCAGGTCCTTGAAATCAAAGAAGTTCTGGCTGACTGATCAGGATCAATAATCCCTGAGTTGCCCTCTGCACTGTGTCCTCACTGGGCAGTTCGCTGGGGGACATGAGGACACTGGGCGGGATCAGACCTTTGGGCAGCTGCTGAACAGTTCTGTCCCCTTTCCAATGACAGGAGAACCAGCGGGGAGAAAAGGTTCTGGATGGGGAATTTTACTGTGTATATTTTCCTTATGTTAGGGTCAATTTCAGTAATGTTAGCTTTTACTAGGAAATCACCCGCTTCTTCTAGGTTGCCAGTGTGATGCAATGGGTTTCTTGATTTTACTTTTACTTTCTTTCGCGTTTTTACATAATTGCTATCATTAATGCACAAATATTCATGCGTTATTATTCACTAGAGTCTGTATTTTATTCAGTTTCCCGCATTCAGGCTCAGCCTCAGTGCTGGCACTTGGATCTGTTCACGCCCTCACTGGTCATCCAAGCAAACAGGTTAATGCTGACACCTGGGGTAACTGGTGACCGAACTGGGTTGTTATGACAGGACGTGAGACCAGGAGAAGAAACAGGCCCAGTGACGTCTCAACAGGGTGCTGATGCCAGAGACTTTAGTCCCTACCCTAAGAGGAAGCTGTTGGTAATCCCTAAGCACAGAAAGTGTCAGGGTTAGATCCCTCACTCAGAAAGATCAAGCTGGTCATTGTGGAGGTTGCCCTGGACGAGAGAGAGGGACGGGAAGCAGGGAGACCAAGGAGAAGACTGAGAGAGGCGCTGCTGGCCTGAGCTGAGGCGGGGACCATGAGTTTGGGGCGGAGCAGGGGTGTGGAGGCCAGGAGGGGCCGTGGTGGACGCTGTCCTGAGGACAAGGCTGGCACAGATGCCGGAGTCAGCACTCAGGGGACTTTGGCTGCGTGGACAGTGACAGGAGAGCTCACTCTGCCACAAGGAGATGATTTGCTAAACTCTTGATCCTTCCAGCCCACAGAAAGTAGAAAAAGGACTAAGAGGGGCAGAGGGAGGGGGAGTGAGGGCCGATCCCATGTTGGGCAGGAGCTGGCCTGCATCCCCTCACTGACCCCTCACAGTCTCCCTGAGAGGGAGCGCTTATCCCCACCTGACAGGCCAGGAGACTGTTTCCATGTCTTTACCCGAAGTCACACAGCTAGTACTTTGAGGGGACAGGAGTCAGCTCTGCCCTGTCTGGGGCTCAGGCATCCCCCATAAGGAAAGTGCCCCCCCCAGACTCCAGTCTGAGCTGTCAGGAAGCTCTTGTCTGAAGCTGTGACCTCAGAGGACGGGAACATGGTCAGAAGTGCAGCCGTGCTCTGGGCTGAGGAGGAACAGATTTAAAAGCCCCGAGCACAGGCTGGGCACAGGAGTGGGAGAGTCCTTGTCCTAGGGATCTGGTGCTGCTTGTCCTCCGGTGCAGGGCCGGGCCACCTCCTCCCTCCCCACCTGTCCCCTTCCCCAGCTGCCTGCCCAAGTCCCACCCAAAACCAGCCTGGGTGAGTGCATGGCAGCCTGGACCATGAGGTCACGTGCAGATTCCCTTCAAATAGAATGACCGGGATTCCACCCAACGCTGCAGGCCTGCTTGGATCACTCTGTCCAGGATCCCGTGTGTGCAAGCTCTGCTGGCCCCTGTGGGCCCATTTCAGCCTCTGCTCTGGACTCAGAACCCTGTTAGAATCAGTCTTCGTTTTAAATACCTGTGAAATGGAGATACTGTCTCTGCCTCATCTGGAAAATGGGAGCAGTAGGTGAGCCGAGGCCTGTGAAGGGCCTGAAACAGGTTGGCCTCACAGTGAGCTCAGTCCCAGAGGCCTGGATGCTCACTGTAAGGCCGGTGGGTGGGAAAACGCTCTCTGCTGCCGCCTCGTGGGCATCTCGGGAATAACACCAGATGCAGATCTCCAGGAAAAGGCATTCTCTGCTGCCACCTCGTGGGCATCTCGGGAATAACACCAGGTGCAGATCTCCAGGAAAAGGCATTCTCTGCTGCCACCTCGTGGGCATCTCGGGAATAACACCCGGTGCAGGTCTCCAGGAAAAGGCATTCTCTGCTGCCACCTTGTGTGTATCTCGGGAATAACACCCGGTGCAGGTCTCCAGGAAAAGGCATTCTCTGCTGCCACCTCGTGGGCATCTCGGGAATAACACGAGGTGCAGATCTCCAAGAAAAGGCATTCTCTGCTGCCACCTCGTGTGCATCTCGGGAATAACACCTGAGTGGAGGTCAGGATAAGCTCTTCATTTCTAAGGCTTCTGAGCCAAAGTGTCAGACCCGGAGCTACGCCTTAGGTGCTGTCATCTGTGCCCTGTAATGTGGACCCCTGGAGGTGAAACTCGGCACACTTAAATTAACTGCCTTTTCGCCAGGCTCTTACTTGTGCTGCCTTATGCCACCCTCCCCTCCTGGCTGCCTACATTCTCCAGTGCTGTTTTTGAACCCATACTGTGCTTAGGGAGCCTCTGTAAGTAGCCACATTGGGGGGGATGGGGCAATGGGGATCAAACCAAAGACTTATTTTTCATGTAAAAGAGGCAGCCGAAGAGGACAAGACTAAAAGGAACCCAGGTCCGAGAGCAGAAAGTTTGGGTATGGAAAGACCACAGGAGGCCTGCAGGGGCCAGACTGCATCCCCCAGGGAGAGCTGGGGAGGTGGGCTGTGGTGGGATCCCGAGCTCTGGCCTGGGCGCTGGGGCTGAAGGGGCCTGGGGGACTCCACTCCAGGTGCAGCATTTGCAGGGGGAGCTTCTCAGGCAGCTTTGCTGGTACAGCCTCCCCGCTGCACAGCTGTGGTATCTGGATCTGTCTGGATGGTTTGGGGTAGAGTCTGTCAGCTGTACCCTGGCAGAAAATGTCTCATCGAATCCTGGGTCCACTCTCAGGTCCAGAGGGCTGGCCTGGTGTGGGAACTTCAGTCCTGGGTGGCCTAAAGGCATATGTGGAAGAACTGGGAAAATAGTGCAGTCAGCTAAGGACACCCCAAGAGACCTGAAACCCATAGGCCATGCACACAGTCAGCAACCCTGGGCTGGCAGCGGCTCAGCACCCCACACCCCACAATCTCTGTCTATTGTGCTTCTCCTTTGGTCTCTGTCACATCTGTCTGTCTGACTAGGTTCAAGATATTCATGAAACCTGCTCTTGTCATCACCCCTCAGTGACCCTTTCAAGTCCCCAAGGGACCTTACATCATCCCTAGCTCAGCATGTCTATGTACCCACGTTCCCTTTCTGCCCCTTCCAGCCGGCAAAATACGAACGGTCCTGAAAGGGGGAGTGAGGATTAGGAAAAGACAGAGAAGACAGAGATAGGCATCGGGAGGGCAACAGTAAATACTGAAGCACTGAGTTTATTTCTCACAGACCTTACATACTGTATACATCTGAGGGTACGTGCTGAACAGAAAATGACAGGCATGCATGACTACTTCTGCTAGTAATCTATTAACTACTCAATGGAAGCTTAAAGGTCAGTCTCCCAAAAACTGTCCATAGTTTCGAGCATATGGACAAACATCTTTCTTTTTGTGCATTCACTGGAACTGGTCATTCTCTCTACAAACTTCCATAGTGAATAACACCTCCCAGGTGGGATCAAGGAGAACAACATGTATTTCTCAGGCTAAAGCTATCCTGCATGGCCCCCAACATCTCCCCCTATTTTTATTTATAAAGCACTCCTGTGACCCCAGGTGGCTACGAGCAACAGTGACTGACTTAGGCGTCCCCCTAATGAAATAATAACCTTACCCATCATTGGCACTTGATCCTCTAACTATCAAGCCCTGTCTTAGGTTGGTTACATTCAAGGAGGTCCTTTCCTGTCTCTGGCTAATGGAGGAATGGAGCAAGCAGGTATATGACCCAGATCAAGGTAAGGCCTTGAGCTTCATTTCATGTATCTTAGCCTGTATCTCAAAAAAATGATTGAAAAAACATTTTATGAGGATGGGGAGTAGGCACAAAACCAGAATGGCTCAGAGACCCAATGCAAGAATTGACATGATCAGATGGATGGTGTCTTTCATGGACGGGAAGGAGTTTTTAATTTGGTTCACAAAAGTAGAAGCAGCCTGCGCAGCATCAAACTGTAAAGGTTTGGCTTCCTTCATATTCTGTATTTCGTCATGTAACCGGAGCATATCTAATGATAGATTAGCATCATGCCAGATACCTTGGAGGTGCAGGCGGATTTTGTTCCACCCATAGAAGCTTTCATTTTAAGTTTTAGGCATGACACAAATCCACTGATATTTTTGATGACATTTCAAATGAGACCATACTTTCAAAGTTTGAATTTCATCACCTAAATATTGAACCATATCATATAATGCATTTACCTTTTGTTCTAATTTTTTATCTATATCTTCTTGGGTTCCTAAAGTAACAGTAACATTTTTAGATAATTCATTAACATAGTGAGCATTTTGAACAGTCTGAGAGAGGGCCACTGCAGCAGTGGCAACAGTTGCAATAATAGTTACAAGAGCAGCAATTCCAGCAATTAAAAGCCCTATAAATCTTTTTTGTCTACTCAAAGCATATTCAATCTCTTTAAATAATTGCAAGCTTCTCTCAGCATACCATGGTCCAGAAACATTAACAGGAAGCATAACAAAAGATGGTTGGAGATATCATAACGCGGGTCCCAAGTGTTACCCAAGAGACACAGTTTGTCAAGGTGCAATTATAACAAGATACATTAAATCTTAAACCATTACAAGTAATAGACAAGTTTCCAATCATGAGTACATAAGGAGAGGGAATACAGGCGGATACATTGACAGAGCGACTAGTTGAAGTACAGGGAGTATCTGGTCTACAAACAGTCACAGTTTGGAGGCTCTCACCCTGCAATTATCCAAAAAGAGTGCTGCTGGTATTGTGTTCCGACTTCCACATTCCAGAGGCCAGTTCCCTTGTACAACTCGTTTGAGACCAGTACAGAATGTACCGATTCACTCCATGAATATTGTATCTCACTATCATGTTGACATGGCACATTCTCCAGGGGACAGCCTCGGTGTTTAGTCCGACTTTTTCATCACATGGCAGGAGTGACTGCGGTATAGTCTCTTTTACTTTCTGTCCTCCTGACCAATCACCTAACAAATTAAGACGAACGTTCCATCCTATCTGGGAGTTATTAGTATGCAAAGTCACATAGGAGCTGCGCAAACATCCTGTGACTGATACATTTGTAGAAATACAAATAGGCAATGCCATCCCTGAGGCACTATAGTTGAAATTCTCCTTCGTTTGCCATTTCAAATGGCCACTAGATGGCAGTCCTAGGGCATGGGTATTATTGACATAGACTGGGATCTTAGGACTTTCCAAGATGGATGGATGGAGAATGGGCGGGTCGGGCACATATGCCCAGTACATCTCTCCTTGATTCGTCAGGGGGCATACCAGTAAAATCAGCAGCCGGGGTGTCATCCAATACAGGGTGGGTTCCCGCGAAGCGGACCAGTCTTTTTGGAAGCCACTTAGCATTTTTAGTATCCTATGGAGAAACACAATCATGCCCTCGCCCCCTTAATGATTTGGGGTTGGGGTTATTTGTACAAATTTGCAATAAGGGTGAGAGAAGCATTAACTCTAGGATAGTCAGGCGGCCTTATTATAGGGCCGAATCAAACGATCAGGAATCCAAATAGGTGAGTCAGAGTCCTGTGGAAAGACACAAGCATATCCTCGCCCACAAGGAGGACATGTGGTCCTTTCCATTGACCATTTAGAAGGTCCTTCCAATGGACGACAGGCCTGGGCTCAGTGGCCTCCGGGTGCCAATGCCTATGCATGTTGGAGAGTCCATTGTTATCTACACTGCAATTAATTACAAAAAGTGCATGTTGGAGGATGTGGTGAGGGGAGCTATATTTGAACTCTCCTTCTTGAAGTTTTGTAATTTGGGTTTTGTTTGGTGAGCTCTCGCTACGATGTCCTGACCTTGTGGATTATAAGGTATGCCTGTATGATGTTTAATCTGAAGTGTTACAGAATTTTTTAAAAGCTTTGACTGGATAAGCAGGGGCATAGTCTGTCTTGAAGGCCTTAGGGATGCCCAGGTACGTAAAACACTGCGTTAGATGTTGGATCACATTTCGAACAGCTTCTCCAGTGTGAGCCGAGGCAAGAATAACATGAGAAAAGGTATCAACACACACATGTACATAATTAAGTTTGCCAAAAGTAGGGATATGAGTAACATACATCTGCCAAAGGGCATTTGGAGTAAGTCCTCTTGGATTAACACGGAGAACAGGGCTAGAATGATGAACAGGGCAAGCAGGACAATCCCGCACAATAGCCCTAGCAGTTTCCCTTGATATTTGAAACAGATATCGGAGGGCTGTAGCATTTTGATGGTGCAAGGCATGGCTTGTAGCAGCAGCCTCTATAGCAGTAGCAATAACTGGTCTTGTTAAAGCATCAGCAAGGTGATTGCCTTGATGTATTGGACCAGGAAGGGCAGAATGTGCCCGAACATACCCCACAAAAAAGGTAACAGACCTTCCATGGATCAAGTCTTGTAATTCTTGCAGTAAAGAGAAGATGGTCATCTTATGATTGGGCAGGGAGGCTGTCTCTGTATGTGGGAACAATCTTACTATGTACACTGAATCAGTGAAGAGATTGAAAGGTTAGTCTAAGAAGTGCTTGAAAGCAAAAATGACTGCCAAAAGTTCTGTTTTTTGTGCTGATTTTTCAGAAGTATGTTGAACATGTTTCTCCTCCTCAATAACTGTGACTGCTATACCATTAGAGGATCCGTCAGTAAAGAATGAAACTGGAGGTGGAGGAAGTGGTTCAGCCTGTGACCACGAGGGAAATATGACAGGGTGTGTCAACATAAATTGAAGGAGGGGGTGATCAGGTAGATGGTACTGAATTTGTCCTGTTAATCCTCCAAAGGCAATCTGCCATTCATCATTAAATTGAAATAACAGTTCAATTTGTTCCTTTATAAGAGAGAATGACGAGAGGCACATCCCTGCCGAACAATTCTGTGCTACGGCATCGCCCTTTAGCTGTCATAGCTGCAATCTGATTTGGATATGCTGTTACAATCTTTTTAGATGTGGTGGGGAGGTGAATCCACTCCAGTGGCCCGTGTTGCCGAAGACATACAGTGGGAATATGGGGCGTGGGCAGAATGTCCAAAGCCAAAGGTTTATAATCATCCAACCTTGTTAAGAACTGGTGATTTGTGGCCTTATTTACCAAGGTAAGAGCGATTTTTGCCTCCTCTGTCAAATGTCGAGGAGTCCGAGGGTTAGAGTCTCCCCGAAGGATATCAAATATAGGTTTTAACTCTTTGGTGGTCAGTTTCAAAGAGGGTCTAATCCAATTAATATCTCCCAAAAGTTTTTGAAAGTCATTTAGAGTGGACAAAGAATCTGTTCTTAATTCTAAAGGCTGATGGGTAATTATATTATTATGAAGCACTCTCCCCAAATAATTAAATGGGGGGTGTGTTTGAATTCTTTCTGGCGCTATCTTTAGACCATGACTTTGTAAAGCATGCACTGTAGACTCTAAGACCTCGTGGACTACTTCTGATTGTTTATGATAAAGAAGAATATCATCCATGTAATGAATGATGTAGACCTCCTGAAAAGTTTCCCTTATATCACCAAGCGCTTGACTTACAAATTTTTGACAGAATGGGGCTATTTTTCATGTCTTGGGGAAGGACTTTCCACTGACATCTATGATAAGGTTCCTTAAGATTAGTGGATGGAAGGCTAAAGGCAAACCTTTTGTAATCCTGGGCAGCCAAGGGGATGGTGAAGAAGCAATCTTGTAAATCAATTACTATAATGTAATCTCCCTTAGGAATGGTGTCAGGGGAAGGGAGGCCAGGTTGCAAAGCTCCCATATCTTCCATAGTGGCATTAACAGCTCTTAAGTCCTTAAGGAGTCTCCATTTGCCTGATATTTTCTTGATTACAAAGATAGGGGTATTCCCAGGGGAATTTGAGGGTTCTATGTGTCCAACCTCCAATTGGCCCTGTATTAAGAGGTCGGCAGCCTCCAGCTTTTCCTTTGGCAGGGGCCATTGCTCAACCCATACGGGGGAGTCAGTTTTCCAAGTTAAGGGGTCGGCTGCTTTTAGTGCAATCGCCCCCTGGAAAAATCCTTATACCCTAATCCTGTGGTGTTAACATTGGGCTTAGGAGAAATGGGCGAAATTCTTTCTTGTCCCTTGGTACCTATCCTGGTGCTAGGTACATATCCCGTATCCAACATTTGGGCTGTCACTTGATCATTAGAACTGTATAGTAGGACCCCCACTCGACTAAGGACATCTCGTCCCCAAAGGCTGAATGGAAGAGAAGGAATTACATAGGGATTAAAGTGACCAGCTCCTCCATCTGGATCCTCCAAGGTTAGCATAGATGAGCTTTTAAGAACATTTTTAGCTGATCCTAACCCAATGAGATTAGAAGCCGTCTCTTGGATGGGCCAAGATGTAGGCCAATCTTTCCAACAGTCCCTCTATGGGCTTTCCTTGTACTTCAACACTTTGAGAGGTCTCTGAGCTCTAATTTCCTGCCAGAGATATGCAGCGTCAGATGACCCGAAACCCGAGCTCCTCGAGGGGAAGTAGTCCCAACTGGATTGGAGAGCCCTACAAGGGGTAACTGTGCAATTCTTTGGCCCGATTGAATTTTAACAGCTTTGACTGGAGGGGCAATCATAATGTGTATTTCCCCAGAATAATCCGCACCAATCCCTCCCGGTAGGACGGTTATCCCTTGAAGGGAAACAGAGCTCCTTCAGAGTAACAATCCCACTGTTCCTTCTGGTAATGGGCCATATATGCCAGTGGGATTTTAGTAGGAGTTGATTCTGGGGTTAATATTGTGCTGGTGGTGGCACAGAGGTCCAATCCTGCACTCCCTGGAGTGGCTCTATACAGGGAGAGCACTGTGCCTGTCCCTGAGGGAGGAAGGGGTTGTTGCTTTGGAAGGATGCCCCTGTTATTGTTTGGGCCCGAGGCTGGACCCGTTGCCAGTTTCCCTGTTGGGGTCCACCAGACTGTACATTAAAAGGACCCAAGGAAAGCTCTTGATTATTCCCTAGGGGCTGTCCATTCTTATTAAACTTGGAACGACATTCATTGCTCCAATGAAAACCCTTTTGGCATTTAGGACAGTTCTTGGTCTTGGCTATAGCTGCATTTCGCCCTGAGCTGCCGGAAGTAAGGGCAGAGGCAATGCAGGAGCAGGCGGGGCTCCACAATTTTTACTCTTTTCGTAGGGGCACTCCCTGCTGAAATGACCAGGCGGACCGCAATTGTAACAGCATGAATTTTTTGGTTTTGTAGGAGGTCCCTGATTGATTGTCTTAACAAATTGAGAATTGCTCTCTCCCTTTAAAGCTGCAGCTATAGCCAGTCCTTGAATTACAGCAGGATTTATGTCCTGACAGGCTTGCTCATAATCTTCCATTGTGCCTGTTTTACAGACGGGCCGGATGAGACCTTTACAAGTGCTATTTGCATTTTCAAAATCCAATTGTTTGAGTAACAGTGTTCCTGCGGTTGGCTCTGCTATAACCTTTTCCACTTGCCTCCATGAGGTGAGCCAAAAATTCCTCCAATGACTCGTCTGACTTTTGCTTTCTTCCTGTCAATGCGGAGGAAGGTCCTCCTCTCTTTGGGATCCTTTTCCAGGCAGCTATCGCACACGCATTGGTAAGTGTGAGAGCATCTTTGCTCAACTTAAGTTGAGTCTGAGTTGAGTCCCAGACCCCTGTACCTAATAACATGGCCTCAGTGACAACATGACTTTTTTTTGCTTCTGCCTTACAATAATCCTCATTCTCTATTCTCCGAATGATATAGTTACCCCCTGAAAGTCAGGATTTAGCCGCTCCCTGCCAATCGTTGGGTGTCACCCACTGTCCTGCTAAAGCTTCTACCAAGGACATAGTATAAGGACTGTTAGGACCGTATTGAGTGCAGGCTAATTTTAACTCTGAGAATTTTATAAGGAAGTGGCTCCCAAGTGGGCTCTTACCATTCCATATCCACTGGAAAACATGACTAGAATGATAAATCCCCTCTTGCTTCTGCTTCTCGGGCCACACCTATGAGCCCTAGAGGCTGAGGGCAGTGTGGTTTTCTTTTCTTAGACTTAGAGCTTTTGGACTTAGGAGGGGCCCTTGGAGGGATTCTCTGTAATGACCCATATCCAGGGCGAATTACAGGGAACTCATCGTCACTGTGACGATATCCTGCTGCCTCTTCCTCCAGGGTGTCCTCATCCTGTGGATCTAGCCTCTTCCCTCCTCCTGGATCCTCAGCTTCAGAGTCTTCCTCTGAGCTGGAATCCTCTGAACTAGAGGATCTTGGGCTGGTAACAGGAAAGATATTGTTTTTCAATTCTCGTGATGGTCCCTTTTTAAGGAGCGGACGGGTTTCTCCACAATCTCCTGAGATTCACCTAAACTCTGAAAGAATGCTGATGACTCATGTCTAGGATCTAAGGAGTCTCAGAACAGACGCCATAAACTAAATGCTTCATGAGGTACCCTTCCTGGGCCATGTTCCATATAAAATTCTTTCATTTCTCTTCCTATTTTTTCCCAAGTTTCCAAATTTACATTTCCCTCCTCTGGAAACCATGGGCAGCATTGTTGCACGAACTGAAGAAATTTACTAATCTGGTGGCCATGTATATTTACTCCTCTGCCTTTTAATGAACTCTTAATGATATTAACGTAAAGATGACGGTCTTTTGCCTCAGATGGTCCCATAATGACTTATATCTCTGATAACCACTTATTCTAACCTGGCCTCACTATCCAGGGTGTCTGCAGCACCCTAAGTGGAATCCTATCCATGCCTGAGACAGAAGAGAACACTTACCTTCAGGTCCCTGTTTGGGCGCCACTTGCGAGAGTCCAGCTCTGGCAGGACCAGGGCTCAAGAAGGTGGGCACGGAGTTGGCGCAATGAAGAGGCAGAAATTTCTTTTTTGCAGAACAGATGGTAGGGAGATAGATCCCGAGTTTATTTCTCACAGTCCTTATATACATTTTCAGGGTTTCAGGATACGTGTAGGGTAGACAATAGATGGCATGTATAACTACATATGCTAGTAATCTATTAACTACTAAATAGAAGCTTAAAGGTCAGGCTGCCAGGCTACTAGTTTCGAGCATATGGACAAACATCTTTTTTTGTGTGTGCATTCACTGGAACTGGCCATTCTGTCTACAAACCTCAATAGTGAATAACACCTCCCTGGTGGGACAAAGGAGAACAACATGTATTTTTCAAGCTAAAGCTATCCTGCATGGCCCCCAACAGTTATTTGTTGGATTTGCACCAATGGTGAAAAAGCATTAGTCTATAAAACGATTGGCACTCATCATGCATCAAGGACATGGTACCGGAGTTTATTAATTAGTAGCTATTTTCTTCTTCATCACCACATTCACAGTTTCAAAGCATATGATATTTCATTTCAGGATGTCCTTAATGGAGCATTGAAAATAATTTTATCAGGGGAGGTGGTTAAGTGCTGGCCTGGGAAGCCAGCGTCCCCGGTTTGGTCCCACATAAGAGGGCCAGTGACACTGCCCTTAAAAAAAAAAAATAATAATAATTTTATCAAATCTCAACTTTTGATTACCTGTCTTACAATATCCATGTAACAATGTTTTGTAATTTACATTGAAATTCCATTGTTATCTCCAAAAATAGCACTATTAGATTTGGAAGCTTAACTTTGCTTGAAAGAAAATTCATGCAAAATAAATGATAGCATTCCCTTGCATTATAAAAAGCGTGCACAATGTACAAAATCATGCATGAAACAACAATTTAAAGTTAGGCCAATGGATTTTAATGTAATACAGCAAAAAGAAAGTTTACCTCTGTAAGAAAAATAAAGACCTCACCCAGGGCTGGAATGGAGAATGCCTATAGGGGGAGCTTTCTCCACGAAATCGATGGCCAAGCCCCACAGGAAGAGCCCCTTGGTTATAAGAGTTCCAGACTCCTTTCTAGAAAAGAATTTTGCCTTTGTGTTAGTAACTTGCAGCACGTGTTTGCACGGCTGCATGTTCCGGATGGCAATTCTTACTTTTTCCCCAATCAAACTTTTTTTTTTTTTTGGAGGAATATCTATCGGACTTTGTGTTTAAGGTCAACACCTGTATGACGTCAGACTGAACACTGCAATTAAGTTGTCCCCTGTTCAGCCTGTACGATCTAACACGAATATCCACAATTAGATGATAATTATATTAAACTACCCTATCCTTTTTCAACTATATACTTGGGTGAGTCCAGGCTTCTTTTATATATTTCCACAAGACAGCATGTCGATTGAATGCAGATGCTAATGTGAGAATCAAGCTGGTTTCTATTAGGCCTGATATGTAAAGGATTGTCTGCCAGGGCAATGGAAATCTTGTAAATTTGGGTGAGATTATTGTTGAAAAACTATCAAAATCATTGAAGTTAAAAACTACTCAAAAATCATTTAATTTAAAAAGTTGCTATTTTCATAGGAAGCTTATTGAGGTATAATTTATTTATTTATTTATTTATTTTTTTTGAGGGCAGTGTCACTGGGCCTCATATGTGGGACCCAAATCAGGGCCACTGGCATCCGAAGCCAGCGCTTAACTACCTTGCCACTCGGCCGGCCCAGAGGTATAATTTCTATACCATAAAATTCATCATTATAAAGTGTATCATTCAGTCATTTTCAGCATAATCTTTCCCCTTTATCTATGGGTGATACATTCCAGGACCCCCAGTGGATGCCTGAAACCTCAGATAGTACTGAACCATGCATATATATATTCACTAAAAGGAAGAACTATTGCTTTTCTTTGGTGTATCCCATGTGCCAGCATCACTACTCTTGCACTTCTGAGCCATTACTAAGTAAAATAAGGGTCACTTGAACAAAAGCACTGCAGTCCCGCTACAGTCTACCTGATAACCAAGGTGACTGACAGGCAGGGAGCGTATTAGCGTGGGAATGGTGGAGAAAGGCACGATTTTCATTCTTGGTGGAAAAATATATAATGGTACAAGATTTTATCATGCTTCTCAGAATGTTGTGCAATTTAAAAGTTATGATTTATTTTGTGGAATTTTCCATGTAATATTTTTGGACTGAAGTTGACCATGCAAAGTGAGAAAGCACGGATAAGGGGCACTCCAGTATTCACACAGCTGTGTAAATATCACCACTGTAAAATTGCAGAACATTTATCATCACTCCAAAATGAAGTCTTGTCCCCATTCACTTCACAGTAACTCCATTCCTTCCCCTATCCCTTGGCTACTATCATTCTACTTTTGTGTTATTATGAATGTACCTAAACCGGACATTTCTATATAACTATAATCATAACATATGCGGTCTTTTCTATCTGACTTCCATTTAGCATGTTTTCAATGTGGCTTTGCATTGGTCTGAGCTTATCCATAATTATGCTATTGATTATAGATGCCTGGGTCGCTCACCCGGGCTGTACCACTGCGCTGAGCCCCCGTAGGCATTTCCTTGACCAGAACCAATGTTGCGGCCGGTC
The DNA here is from genome assembly GCA_033961575.1 of Aselliscus stoliczkanus. Classification (NCBI taxonomy): domain Eukaryota; kingdom Metazoa; phylum Chordata; class Mammalia; order Chiroptera; family Hipposideridae; genus Aselliscus; species Aselliscus stoliczkanus. Next base: position 36,849 of record CM066742.1, read on the forward strand.
CGGCCTTTCTCTTACTATGATATCAAGAAAGGCCTCAGCACAACCATCGTGGAACTTTGTGGGAAAAACAACAAAAGTGTATTACTCACAGGTCATGGAGGGCCCATGGCATGCCTCAGGCTACACCATAAGGTCCTGGGTAGAGAGGGAGCACTCATGCAGACTTGAGGTTTCACAGGTTCACTCTTTATTGAGTCACTCAATCCAGCAAGCAGTTATTTAGATCATCCTTGGCTGTTTTATTTTTTTTTGTTTTTTTAGGGTAGTGTCACTGGCCCTCATATGTGGGACCCGAACCGTGGCCGCTGGCTTCCCAAGATAGCGCTTAAGCACCGTGCCACTCGGCCCTCCCAGCCTGGGCCTTTTTAAAGGGGAAGTTCATGGCTCTCTTTGTGACTGCGTAGCTGGCCAAATACATTTGACATGGATGTCTTTATAGTGGATACCTCTGCAAACAAAAGCTGAATGTCAAACAGTTACATTACAGTAAAAAACAAAAGAAAACTTATTTTCAGGCACTTATACCAAAACAGTTCATCTTTGTAATTAGTGCTTTATCTATACTTTATTTGTGTATTTTATAGCTGAGCCTTCCTGCTACCTGTTGGCATCTCAGCGGCTGCTCAGCTCGGGCTGGGAATCCAACCGGCAATCCTGTTGCTCAGAGCTCGCACTCTTGAGTGAGCTCTTAACCACCTGAGCCACCTGGCCGGTCCAGTACTTTATTTTTTTATTGCAGAAAATATAGTTGAACACATCTTTCTCCCGAGAAAACATACAAATGGTCAAGACACTTCAACAGATGTTAAACATCAGTAGTCATGTAAATGCAAATTGAAACCACAATACGATACACCTGTCACACACACTACAATGGCAATTCTTTTGAAATTCCTGGAAAGTTAAAATTCAAAACAACCATGTCCATACCACACCATAACAGTAGAGGAAACATCCATGTTTGTCGCAGAGGACAAGCGTATGCAGACCCTGTTCACCGTCCGAGTTGAAGGTAATCTCCCTGGAGCATCTGCATTTCACTGAGAGAGATTGTGGGGAGACTGTATTAGTATCCACTGTGCCTTGGGTGACGTGAGTGACCCCGGATGTGGTAGACACAGGTGGATTTTTAATTCCAGGTTTCCAGATCACTCAATCAGAAAAAACTATAGTAATCCAAACAGGGTGGTGTTGTCCTAAAACCACACTGATCAATGGAGCAGAATGGAGCCTAAATGTGAAGCAGCAGAAATGACACTGGGAACACTGGGCAGCTGTATGCAAAACAACAGCACTGAACACCATCTTACACCCCGAAGAAAAACCCACATTTTTCCCCACTATGTCCTTCCTCTGCTGGGTCCCTGGTGGCCAACGCCCCGCCTGCACCCACTCAGCAGTTTGCGCCTAGGAAGCCTTGTGACTTACCAGCCCCGACTCTCGCACGGCCTTGTTCTCTCGCGAGTCCCTCAGGGCCTTGTGCTCTCGCGTGACCCTCCGTTCTCAGGAGACCGTGGCAGCCATGACTCTTGCAATAATGTCTGCTCTCACCAGATCCTGGTGACAGGTTGGCCGGTAAAGGAACGCACATGTGAGGTAAATTAACAAAGTTTATTAAGAGAAAGTCTTTTCTAACAGTCTATCTGGCTGAGCAAAGATGACTCCAGCCCTGGCTGCACTTCTGAAGGAGGCTTGCAGCCCTGAGGGGGGCGGTGAGGAGGGTTCTCTAGGCGCGGTGCTGACAGGGTAGCTTTGTTTGAACAGAAAATGCCGACTGCCTGTCAGCCAGTAGCTGTTGGGTGGTGTTTTGTGTTATCACAAGGTTGGCTCTGTCGGCAGGGGCAGTCCCACAGACTTTTTGTTGTTTTCTTGGCTCTGTCTGTACGTCAAGGTCTCTGAGACCTAAAATTCAGAGGCCTAACACTAAGTCAAGGTCTCTAATATTCAGAGGCCTAACCCCAGGCAGCCATATTTGTCGCGCAACCCTCTGCTCTGGCAAGACCCTGGTGCCTACGATTTGTGGGTTTTTCTGGTCTTCCGAGCCCCTGGCAGTCATGACTCTCGCACGAACCGCTGCTCTCGCGAGACCTTGTCCACCATGAGTCTAGCGTGAACTGCTGGGTTTGTGAGACCCTGTCCACAATGACTCTCCCCTGATTCTCTGCTCTCTCCAGACCCTGACAGCCGTGACTCCCACGACCGTCTGCCTTTGCGTGACCCTGTCCCCTGGCTTCCACCGAGACTGGCTGGAAATGTCGCACTCATGTGTGTCCTTATCATTTGTCCCTGTGCCACTCACATGCCCAACCACGCACATGTAAATTCTGAGAAAGAAGATACCTCCTTAAGGGTTCTGGCTGGGTAACGCCTTAAAAGGTTAAAACAGTAGCCTAGCAGCCACTTTCACACAAATCACGTTTGAGGGAGAAGCTTGCACTAAACCGTCTGCCTCCCACAGGCTACTGAAGAAGAAAGACGTGTACTGGGGACAGAGTGGCCAGGACCAGACCAGGTTGGAACACGTGAAGCAGTGTAGAGTAGAAGTGTCTATCCAGAGAGGGAACTCGCCCCAGGGTCACCTCTCCCAAGGGCCCCGATGCTTCATAATGGTGCTGTAACATTATTGAGCTGCTCCGCAGCTATGGTATGCATGTGGAAAAAAGCAAGGCTAGACCTAGATTACATTTTGCCATCCCAGTTTGAGCCAGCCTCAGAGGCACATGGGGCGCCCGGGGTAAGGGGAGAGGCAAAACTTGAAGGTAGAATCTCCATCCCAGCTTCAGCCACTGCATGAGGAGCAGAGGATGTGTCAGGGATCAGGGTTGCATGTCTGCTTGCTGGAGTTTTCCCCAGGATGTTCTCCCGGCTGGTTTTATGTGAGTACTTCCAAACCAGTTTCCGCTCAGCACATTAATTTTATTTTAAACAGAACTTATTATACAATTCGTATTCATCATACTGTTTCTGATGAATGCTTCCCCCAGTGTTGGGAACCTTCAGCACCCCAATATATGACAAGGTTTCATGGTTGGTTATAGTCTCCATGCCTGTGAAGCCATGTGCCTTTTCTCTACATGAGATCCTATAGGAGACAGTACTTTCATTTTATTTATGGCAAGTTCTTGTGGAACCCCAATGAGATAAAAATGTAGCCAACAAAAGTTAAGATCTAGAAAAGAGGGGAGACAACCCAAGCCAGGCAATAGTTCCATGGGGACCCCAGGACTAAGTAGTAGGGGACTCAAGCCCCTTGGAATCAGGCCCAGACCCCTGGCCACTTAAGGCAAAAAGCCTGGTTATGATTAACTGATAATAACTTGAATCTGTTAAGCTCGTTTGCTTAAGATAACCACAGTGAAAAGTCTCCTTTGAGACTAACAAAAGTCTACAGGCCATGAGAGTTCTGATAAGGGACAACTTGCTGACCATGAGCTATGTTAATCTATAGCCTTAATTGGATTCTTTGCATTGTACATTGTTGTAGCAACAGACACTGAAGCTTTAGCTCAAGTATATGCCCTGTTGCTCAAGTATATACTGCTGGAATCCAGGACTAGATAGTCAAGCTAACCATTCTTCAGGTGATGTGTAGAAACTGAGTCTGGGTCATAAAGACATTCTCATAGATGAGATTATCCTTAAACATAGAAAAGGTCACAGTGTGCCCTGGGGAGAATTATAAGGACTAAAAGTCTTAAGAGAAAAATACATCAAAACTATGTGGAACTTAAAGTTGTGATTGGATAATGATCAAAAGTCCCTATATAAAGGATATGTTATTGCAATAAAGGGTGACACTGTTTTCTCTTTAACTCCCCCGGTGTCTCCACTGTCTCCCTTCTTTATTTTCCTCCCCCACCGACGCCGGCTTTACCTGAGAGAAACCCTGGTCAGGGGAGTCTGGTCCCCTGCACTCCAGTCACAGTTTAAGTGATCCATTCCTGTGGCACCACTTTTTGAGATCATTGGGTGAGCATGAAGCGTGAGTCTGGCAGGAGAGCTGGGGGCCCGCCTGGCAACACAGAAGGCAGCCAGTGTTCATGAGAGGTGGGAGCCACAGTGTCCCCTGAGAGCTGGGGGCCAGCCTGGCAACACAGAAGGCAGCCAGTGTTCATGAGAGGCGGGAGTCAAAGTGTCCCATGAGAGTTGGGGGCCAGCCCGGCACCTCAGAAGGCAGCCAGTGTCCCATGAGAGCCAGGAGCCAGAGTGATCCATAAGAGCCAGGGGCCGGGGTCCAGAACCTCTCCTGATAACCAGGGGCCAGAGCCGCCATCACGCCGTTTGCATCCTGTGCTGGACTATGTTTTGAGGGAACTTGTTAAACCTCTGCATCTGCCACGCATGGACTATGGCTTTGAAGAGAAGGCGGGACATGCTTCTGTTCCTGGTTTACCTCGCTATCTCCCCCGGAGGCAGTGGACAAAGAAGGAAAAGGTAAGGAGAAGCTTCCTGTGTGTGCACTATGCTTACGGGTGGGAGAGAGGCGTCGGTTATCAGGAAACTGGTCAGTGAAAGGGCTGGGTGTGCAAAATCATGTTTCTTTGTGGTATCAGAGTGCTGAGTGCCAACCAGCCTCTGAACCCTAGACCTCAGATGCAGAGCCCGATTGTGGTTCTTTAGACAGTCACACAGGAAAACCACGCCACTTGAAAACAACATTCCATAACGTATGTTGTTTTTTCTGGGTCAGGGTTTTGCAAACAGGCGCACAAGCCACATGCTGCCATTTGTGGGCGTGCATGGGGCTCTGAAGTAAAATTGAAAACTAAACTAAAAGTATCATATTTTTATTTATAAAAAAATTTAAAGAGTATTATTCATGTAATGGCGATTTCATGTGTTTTATGTCTCTCGACTAGTTTCTAAATTGCCGTGAGGGACAGGATCGGCTCTTTTGTCTGAAAAGTTTGTCAACCCCCAGTCTAGGTTCTCAAAAGACCATGAGAAAAAACAGTGACGCCTGGTTTGGACAGTCTCTGAGCTAAGAGCTCAAATCGGTGTCCATTTTGTTCAATATAAGAGCGGTTTTCTGAGTCTCATGCTTTTCGACAGTGGTACACACTACAGAGTCCTGAACATAAAGCCTTAAAATTCAGATGTGCTTTTTCAGCCTTTTGACTTTAAGCTGTAGATGATCCACGTTTTATGTTCATCCTGTGACTAAAATATATTATAAAAAGTTTTCATTCATTGAAGTGTATATCAGTTATCCCAAGGCTGTCAAACTACCATTTTATGGCCCGCACTCGAAGTGCACGACAGTTGCAAAGAAAACATATTACAAGGAGACATCACCGTCACAGATAATAATGTGAGAAGTATGTTTCCCAATTCCAATGATAATAACTAATGGTTTTTACTGTCTGCATCTGGTTCACTTTGATTATATTCATGTGATCATACCGGAAAGATGACAGACCACCTGACACAGGTCACGTTTTGCCCTTGTGTATTTAGATGTGTGTGAAATACCCATATGTGGTCATCCGAGTTATTGATTATAGTGGATGGATGAGGCAATAGGAATGCATAAGGGTCCTGGATCCTCCCATCTCCCATCACGTATTCCCATCGCATGCAGCTATCCAAATGGCTCATTTCATATATGCATGTTTTTACTTGATGTGCATTCTAAATTATTCTGCCTCATTTCTGTTCTACACATCATTACATCTGACAATCTTGTAACTGCAGCATGATGAATAAGATGGGTATAACAAGTTTTGCTTAAAATAAAATTACTATGCCGAACGGCATAACTATCTCACCTTAATGGGTGTTGATTGTATCGATAGCACCTCTAAAAGAAGCACATCTTTACTCACTACAGTGAATACAGACACAATGGACATAAACAATAAAATTAAAATCCATACATTCAATGTGAACACAGTCATTCATTATCGTTAAGTATTATGTCACCATCAGTGAGAGGGTGAACTCGTTTTTGGCACATTTGGACTCGATGTGTTGCATGTTGCACACGATTGGCGAGAGGGTGACCTCGATGTTTGAATGTTTGGATTTGTTATGTTGCTGGTTGCCCCCGATCGGAGAGACAGTGAGGCGGCCTTACAAAAGTTTGGACTCAATTTGTTGCATGTTGCACCCGATCGGCAAGAGGGTGAACTGTGACGAAAAAAAGGAACCGG
>CM066742.1:43500-68319 GCA_033961575.1 Aselliscus stoliczkanus
ATAAATCAAAAGCCCTCATAAATCTTTTTGTCTACTAAAGCATATTCGATTTCTTTAAAAATTTGCAAACCTTTTTCAGCATGTCATGGTCTGAAACATTAACAGGAAGTATAACAAAGGATATTGATTAAGTATATTGAACACAAGTCCCATAAAATTTACAGCCACACTGAGCAAAGCAATTATATGTGATGTTGCTGTAACATGTTTTTTAGTGATAGTAATATTTCCAATCGAAAAGTGCATAAGGGGGAAGGAACACAAGCAGATACATTAACAGTTTTGGCAATTGTAGTCCAATCTCTAGTCCCATCATCTCTGACACCTTTCTATGACTGCAGGCAGTTTGATTTACCGAAATCAACCATCTGAACACTCTAGACTCCATCACCTCTGCAAGTCTCAAAGGAATTCTGTTGCTAGTGGTCAGAACCCATATTCTGGAAGGTCCTCGTGCTCAACTTGGGTTTTAATATTGCTCCAGCACTGTGCCACCATTGAGACCACCTGTTCGGGGACATCTTGTGAACGACAGGGCTGTTTCCGTGACAGTCTTCCATGGACGGCTCTGTGTCAAGTCCCACTACCACAAGGTGAACGTGACTAAGGAATGGGCCAATTTATTTTTTTCCCTAGACCAATCACCCAACAAATTAAGGTGAATAGTCCATCCTACTAGGAGAATCATTAGTGTGTATAGTAACATAAGAAGTGTAAGCATCCAAAGGTGGATAATTTTTGCAAAACAAAATAGGCAATCTTGTTCCCATACCATAATAATTAAAATTTTTTTCTGTTTGCCATTGTATTATATTACTAGAAGTGCAATCCCAAATGCATGGTACGGCAGATGTACACTGGAACTTCATGGTTTTCCCAAACAGGATGGAGTATCGGTGATCAGCTACAGCCCAATACGTCTCTCCGGAGCCACGTGAGGGCACATCATCAGCATTAGTAGTAGCAGCACCATTGTGTGTTTGGAGGTCACCAGTGTGGTGTCCAACTTCTAAGGGATTTTTGTTGTATTTTTATCCGATAAAGCGAACACAACATGTCCTTGTCCCCTTAATAATTTGGGGTCGGGAGAAAAAGTTATTTTAAGATTATTATGGGATTTATTAGGGTTTAATTGTTGGGCTAGAATCCAAATAGGTGAATCTGCAAATTTTGTGGAAAACACAAGCATATCCTCATCCACAAGTGGCAGGACATTCATTCTTCATTGATCAGTTGGGTGCTGTCCTTCCATTTAAATCTGAGTATGTGGTTCTAGCTTCCGTATGCCAATGTTATACATGTTAGAATGTCCATCATTGTCCACATTACAAATATTAATTACAAATAACGCATGTTGGAGAATATGATGAGGCGAGCTATACTTAAATTCCTTCCTGAAGTTTGGCAATTTGAGTTTTGAGGTTTGGTGGCTCTTTCAACAATGTATTTCCGACCTTGTGTGTTATGTTATACCCAGGCGATATGCCAATCCAGTGCTACCAGAACTTTTGAAAGCTTTGGCTGTATAAGCCGGGGCATTGTCTGTTTTTAAGGTTTTAGGAATGCCCAGATATGTAAAAACACTGTGTTTAATGTTGGGATCACATCCTAACGGCTTCTCCAGTGAGCTGAAGCAAGAATCCTGCGGAGAAAATGTGTCAACACACACATGTAACATAATTTAATCTACCAAAAAGTAGGAACGTGGTGTACCATCCATCTGCCAGAGAGCATTAGAGGTGTCCGTGATTGACACCCAGGACAGGGCTAGGATGATGAATAGACACAGGATACTCCTGTACAATAGCTCTAGCAGCTTTTGGTACAAACCATACCCAAGTGTTGTAGCATTTTGATGATGTAAGGCGTGGTTTTGCAGTAGTATCTTGATGACAGTGGTAATAATTGGCCTTGTTAAAGCATCAGCAAGGCGATTACCTTGATGTATTGGACCAGGAAAAGGTGAATGTGTCTTCGAACATCCTGCCACAAGCGAAACAGACCTCCCACGAATCGAGTCCTGGCAACCTTGTAACAAATGGCATGGTCGTATTGTCTAGTGTGAGTTTGCTTCTATATGGGAACAGTTTTACTATATGAATGAATCAGTAAAGTATTTGGTGCTGATCTGACAACACTTGAAGGCAAAATTACTGCTAAAAGTTCTGTTTTTGTGCTGACTTTTCAGAATTATGTTGAATATGTTTTTCACTATGGTGACTGTTACATTAGAGGAACCGGGTTGGGGAAAACTGAAACTGCAGGTGGAGGAAGGTACCAGTTTCAGATCTTAAGGGGAATATGATGTAAAAATGACATAAATTGAAGGAGAGGGTGACTGGGGAATGACACTGAATTTTGTCCTGTAACCTCCAAAGGCAATCTGCCATTCATCATTGAATTGAAATAAAAGTTCACTTGTTTCTTTATATGAGAATACTAAGATGTACGCCTCTGCCAAACAATTCTATACTACGGCGGCGACCCTAGCTGCCATAACCGCAACTTGATCTTACAAGCAACAAACAGTCCTTTAGATGTGGTGGGGGAGGTAGACACCGAGGTCCACTTTGCCAAAGGCATCCAGTGAGTATAGAGCGTGGGCAGAATGGATTAAAGCTCAAGGCTGGAGAATGACCAACCCAGCAGAACTGGTGATTGATTGTCTGTTTACCAAGGTAAGGGCCATTTTTGCCTCCCTCTGTCAACTGTCGAGAGACGGTGATTTGAGTCTCGTCGTAGAATATCAAACAAAGGCTTTAACTGTTTGCTGTCAGCTTTAAAAAAGGTCTGATCCAATTAATGTCACCTAAAAGCTTTTGAAATCATTTAAAGTGTTTAAGGCAGCATCAGTTCTTAATTCCAAAAGTTGATGGGTGACTGTATCAGTATGAAGGACCTCCCCAAAGTAGTTAAAAATGGGGTATGTGTCTGATTTTTTCTGGTGCAATTTAAACCATACTTGTAAAGCAAGACCGTAGATTTTAACGCCTCATGAACCACTTTCGATTGCCGTGGAGGAAGAATATCATCCTATATAATGAACATATATCTTCCTTGAAAAGCTCTCTTAATTCCTCTAAAGTGCCTGACTGATACCCTCACACAAGAGAATATTTTTCATGTTTTGAGTCAAAACCTCCACAGAATCTATGATAAGGTTCCCAAGATTAGTGGATGGAGGCCAAAGCAATCTTTGTAATCTTGGGCAGCCAAAGGAATGTGGCAAAACGGTGTCCTGCAAGTCAATCACTATGATAAAATTCCCTAGGAATGGAGACAGGAGAAGGGAGACCAGGCTGTAAAGCTCCTATATCTTCCAAAGGAGGCATTAACAGCTCTAAGTCCTGCAGAAGTCTCCAATGGTTTGATTTTTCCACTACAAAAATAGGAGTGTTCTATGGAGAATTTGGAAGATTCTATATGTCCGGGTTTAGCTGGCTCTGTATTAAAAGGGTGGCAGCTCTCAATTTTTCCTGTTGGCAGGGGCTATTGCTCAACCCACAGGTGAATCACTTTTCCAGACAGGATCGGCCAAGCTTTTGTGCAATTGCCCCTTGGAAAAATTCTTATCCTGGGGACCTATATTGTTGGCCACGGGCTTGGGAGAAACAGACACTCTCCCTGTCCCTACTGCCTAACCTAGTGCCAGGAACATAGCCCATATCCAGCATTTGGCTTGTCATGACTTGATCATTAGGCTATAAAGCAAAACCCCATTTTTTTGACTAAGAATGTTGCATCTCCAAAGGTTGAATGGAAGAGAGGGGATTACCAGAGGGATTAGAATGACCATTTCCACCACCTGGATCCTCCCAGTTCAGTATAGATGAACTTTTAATAATGCTTTTGAGTGATCCCAGCCAGAAAAACTAAGATTAGAAACTGTCTCTTGAACGGGCCAAGATGTAGGCCAGTCTTTTTCCAACAATACATGAAACGTTCTGCTCCTGTATCTAACAACCCCTGTATAGGTTTTCCTTGTATTTTTAATAACTTTGAGAGGTCTCTGGGCTTTAATTTCCTTAGAAGATATGTGCAGCATCGGATAAAAACAAAACCTCGATTCTCCTATGAGAGAATTAGCTCACAGCTGAGTTGAGAGGCCCAGTTGCTGGGGGAGTAAGAGCAACTGTGCAATTCTTTGACCTGATTGAATTTTAACAGTTTTGATGGGTGGAGCAATCCAAAATTTGGTATTTCCCAGAATAGTCGGGCATCAATCACTCCTGGCAGGACTGTTATCCCTTGAAGGAAACAGAGCTCCTTCCAAGCAACAATCCTACTGTTCCTTCTGGTAATGGGCCATATAATCCAGTGGGTATTTTTGTAGGAGGTGACTCAGGGTTAATATTGTGCTGGTGGTTGCACAGAGGTCCAAACCTGCGCTCCCTGGGGTGGCCCTGTACAGGAGATCACTGTGCCTGTCCCTGAGGGTGGAAGGGGTTGTTGCTTTGGAACAGAAGCCCCTATTATTGTTGGGGCCAGGCTGGCCCTCTGCCAGTTTCCTGTTGAGGTCCATAAGATGGGGAACTCATAGGACCCGAAAAACCCTTGATTGTCTTCCCAAACGTTGTCCATTTTTATGAAATTTAGAGCGACATTCATTGCTCCAGTGAAAGCCCTTTTGGCATCTAGTACAGACAGTCTTTGGTCTTGGCTGTAGCTGCATTGCACCCTGAGCTGTCGGAAGTAAGGGCAGAGGCAATGCAAGGGCAGGTAGAGGTTCTACAATTTTGGCTCTTTCATAAGGACACTCACTGCTGAAATGACCGGGCTGACCGCATAATTGTAACAGCATGAATTTTTGTTTTCTAGAGACCCCTGATTTATAGCATTTACATATTGGAAAACTTTCTCCTTTTAGAGCTGCAGCAAGAGCCATGCCTTGAATAACAGCAGGATTAATATCTTGGCAGACTCGAACAAAAATCCTCCAAAGTTCCTGTTTTGCGGACTGGTCTAATAAGAGCTTTGCAAGTACTGTTTGCATTTTCAAAAGCTAGCTACTTGAGGAGAATAGTTCCTGCGGTAGGGTCGGGAATAACCTTTTCAACTGCCTCTGTTAGTCAGGCAGAAAATCCTCAAAGATTCATCTGATTTTTGTTTAATTCCTGTCAATGCCGAGGAGGGTCCTCCTCTTTTTGGAATTCTTTTCCATGCTGCCACAGCACACACGCTAAGTAAGCGTGAGGCAACTTTATTTAATTTCAGTTGAGCCAGCGGTGAGTCCCACACTCCATTTCCTAATAGCATGTTTTCAGTAACGGTACGATGTTTTTTAGCCTCTGCCTTACAAAAATCTTCATTTTCCACCTTCCAAATAATATAATCTCCTCCTGAAAGGCAAGATTTTGCCGCTCCATGCCAATCATTAGGTGTCATCCACCTACCAGCCAACGCTTCTACCAGAGAAATTGTATAAGGACTGCTAGGGCCATATTGCGTGCAAGCCAATTTTAATTCTTTCATAATTTTATATGGCAATGGCTCCCAAACAGGTTCTTCCCACTCTAAATCTATTGGAAAACAGGCTGAAAATGACAAGTCTCCCTTGGCCTCTGCCTCACAGAATTAAGCCCTTTAAACCTACTGTTTGAGGTTTAAGGTGGTGTTGTCTTTTTGATTTTGATTTTTTAAGTAGAGGAGGAGCAGATGGAAGGATACGATGTAAAAACCATATCCAGAACACAGCGCAGGAAAACTATCATTATCATGCTGATACCGCGCTGCCTCCTCCTCTAAAGTCTCTTCCTCTTGTGGATATAACTTTCCTCCTCCTGGATCCTCAGCTCCAGAGTCCTCCTCTGAACTAGAATCTTCTGAATCAGAGGGTTTTGGACTAGCAACAGGAAGAAGATTTTTTTTTTACCCTCGTGATGGTTCCTTTTTAAGGAGCGGACAGATTTCTCCACAATCTCCTGAACTCCTTACCATAGATTCTCCTAAATCTTGAAAAAAGTTTGATGACTCATGTCTAGGATCTAAGGAGTCTCGGAACAGATTCCACAAGCTAAATGACTCGTGTGGCACTTTACCTGGACCCTGTTGAGTGTAAAATTCTTTCATTTGCTTTCCTACCTTTTCCCAGGTTTCCAAATTTATAGTGCCTTCCTCCAGAAACCATGGGCTGCATTGTTGCACAAATTGAAGAAACTTACTAATTTGATGGCCGTGCACATGTACACCACGGCCCTGTAATGAAGTCTTAATGAGATTAAAATATAAATGACGGTCCTTGGACTCAGATTGACCCATGTTTAATGTTAGTAATTATAAGAGACAGAAAGAAACAATCACTCGATGTCCACTCTGATGCTCGTCTGGCTGTGTCCCTCGCGGGAGACTTAGCGTCTGCCTTAGCTTAAGGTGCGGTCGTATATACCCCGATCAGGCAATGAATCGATATGCTGAAACGGCGACGACAGAACCGCGGTATCGAGCCCAAGCAAACTCTGTAGTCACAAAGACCGTGGAGCTATAATCACACACTCACACATTCACACCCTTGCACACGAAACAGTTAGTAATATGTTTGTTCTCTTGGGAGCCTGTTTCCTTACTCTAAACAGGGCCGTTATTCTTCTCACTTTAGTTCTGTGATTCCCACCTATCCTCGCCTGGCATCACTATCCAGGGGGTCTTGAGCACCCTCGGTGGAACCCTATCCATGTCTGAGACAGAAAAGAAGACTTACCTTCAAGTCCCTGTTCAGGCGCCACTTGCGGGGGACCAGCCTCCGCTGACCAGGGCTCAAGAAGGTGGACACGGAGTCGGCGGATGAAAGACAGAAACCTCTTGTTGCAGTAAAGACAGAAAATGGAGAGAGAGCTCTCCGGTTTATTTCTTACAGGCTTTATATACTGTATACATCTGAGGGTACATGTTGAACAGAAAATGACAGGCATGCATGACTACTAGCAGTCTAGTAATCTATTAACTACTCAATGGAAGACTAAAGGTCAGTCTCCTAGGCTACTCGTTTCGAGTATATGGACAAACATCTTTCTTTTTGTGCATTCACTGGAACTAGTCATTCTCTCCACAAACTTCAATAGTGAAAAACATCTCCCAGGTGGGACAAATGAGAACAACATGTAACAACATGTATTTCTCAGGCTAAAGCTATCCTACATGGCCCCCAACATCCATCCATGAGAACAAAATTTCTTTCTATTTATTTGTGTCCTGCTAAATTTATTTTATCGGTGTATTACAATTGTCAGTGTACAGGTGTTTCACCTCCTTGGCTAAATTAATTCCTAAACATTTATTTTCCTTTGCTCTCTTCCTTTGTAATTTGAAAGCTGTCTTTAGAGGTATGTTTAAGTTCATTTCTCGTCAGCCTTTGTATATCTCTTATAGAGGTTTTGAGCCTTATATATAAAGCCTGTATTTGCAGTCTATTTTAGTTGAAAGTTTAAATGCATTCTAAAGATCTATATTTTTGTTTGGCCCCGTCAAGTTTTATGTTTTAGAAGCCATGTTTACTAGTGTCTCTTAACTAACTATTGTAGTTACCGTTACTTTTATTCTTGTTAAATTTCATATTACCTGTAGAAATAAGACACAGCCTTTCATAAATATTGCCTTCACAAAAGAGATCTATATTTCCATATTTTTTGTAGCTAATCAGAGCGAATTCTTTTCAGTGTAAAGAAATTCCTTTAATATTTCTTGTAAGGATGGCTTAATTTTGAACTCATTAACCTTTTATTTGTCTAAAAACACTTTATCTCACTTCAATTCAGAGTGGTAGTTACAAGTAGAGTATTCTTGTTGGAAGCTTTTCTTTTTGTTCACTTTTTGGGATGCAAAATTTCTGCTAGAAAACCTGCTGATAATCTACATAGTGTCCCATTGTATATAACAAGTTTTGTCCTCCTGCTTCTTTATTCTTTGTCTTTACTCCTTGACAATGTAAGTGGAATGGGTCTTGATGTGGATTTGTGTGCAATCTTTTTTGGAACTTTGTGTGCTTCCTAGATGTGGGTAGGTTTCCTTGCCCTGGTTTTGGAATTGTCAGCAAGTTTCCTTCAAGGAAATCCTCCTCACTTTATCTCTTTTTCCTGCTTGTAGGTCCCCCATGAAATACTAAAATTACTCCCCTCGAGCTTGTACTTTATGTTTCTTAAGGTGTTTCCACTTGTATTACTTGTTTGTTCTGCTCTGATTGAGTGAATTCTACTGTGCTGTCTTAAAGGGCACTGACGTGTCCCCACTCCTGTAATCTGTTGTTGAAATCTTGTTGTGTACTTTTCATCACCATACCTACAGTCTTCAGTTCTGCCATTTTGATTTCTGTTTTCTTATTTTTCATGTCTTTATTGACATTCTCCCAAGTTTGGAGAATGTCTTCATTACTATTACTTTGAACCTTTTATTAGCCAAATACTCATTTTGATTTCATTAAGGTTTTTTTTTCCCTGAGATTTGTACCTCCTTTTGCGTAGAATACATTCCTCTATTTCATCATTCTGCCAATACTCTTTAACTTTTTTCTGGGCAGGATGAAACAACCTCCTCTCTCAGTGTTGAAGTGGTGGTCCCGTGTAGGAGATGAGCCCATTGTTCAACCTTGCCTCAGATATTGTCTTCTGAACTTTGGTGACTCTCCAAGCAGATGGTGTGCCAAGGCCTGTGAGCATGCCAACCGTCAAGGGAGTGTAGAATCACATTTACCACCTTGAAGGGACCTGGCTCTCAGCTGATGAATTTTAGAGAATGCAAGTATATACAGTCCTGTGGGAATGCAAATGTAAGTGCTCCTGTCCAGGAGAATTGGAGGCATCCCCTGGGTGACAGTCGCTAAACCAGGATTCCAGGTGAGTGTATAATCTTCTTTCTAAGATGGTACTGGGAGCTGCAGCAAGGAAGAGTGACATCTCAAATTCTGCATCCATGGAAACCACACACCTCCAGGAGTGCCTTACAGATGTCTGCCCTCAGGCGTAAGATGTTACACAAGAAAATAGACTTCTATCTCAGGAATAATGGGCATGTTTCAGCCTGCTTTCTGTTCAGTGCCCTGGGAGAGGGTAGTCTGCTGCATTCTGTCTGTCTAATATCACAGGCCTAAGGAACCCATAAATACAAGCTCTCATCTTCCAGACCCAGAGAATCAGGATGTGTCTCCAGACAATAGACAGAAAACCAGGCACCAGACATGTGTAAAACCTGACATCCCAGAGACATTAGCACTATGGAGTGTGGCTCAGGTAGGGTGCAAAGATTGCACAAGGAGAAGGAAAAGGTGCCCCGCCAGAGTAGAAAGAGTAAAAAAAAAGGGTGTTCCTGCTGGTTTTAGTAAGACTTAAACAAGATACAGGGAAAGCACAAAAATAACACCGACCAGTAAAAGGGCAATGATGGCATTCGATGAAACATAAAAGAAAAAGGGCTATACAGTTGAAGAAAATGCACAAGACAGCTTTAATGGGGTAAAGAGAGAGTGAAAAAATGGTGGCTGTCAGTGCCTCCATCCCTAGGAACTATACCGACAGGGCCCTAGGTGACCCTCAAAAGCTTGACATTAGTAAATGAATCCTTTTCACACAGTCTGGACACTTTTGATCAACTGCTTTTGGGCTGGATCCTGAGGCTAATGAGTTTCAGCATGAACCATTTAAGAAGTTTTTCTCAGTTCAACTTAGACTTCTGGATCTCCTGGATGTGAACCACCACTGGTTTTCAAAGATAGTCACTTTCAGAATTTGCATCTGGACCAGGAGCTTTGCCTACCACCTGGGAAATTGTCAGAGTGCAGTATGTTAACCATCTCCCCCAACACAGCTCTCATGTGCTTCAAAGGGATTCTCTTTGTTTTTTTGTTTGTTTGTTTGGTTCTTTGTTTTGTTTACCTACTGGGTCAGTCTGAAATACAACTAAATGCCCAGGTGATCTGCATGAGTTTGAAAAGGACTGCCCTAGACTAATGTGCTAGTCAATTTACTTCTTCTTCCCTAATCTGACTGCCAGTTTCACATCACCAGAGTAACCACCTAACCTAGCTCTGTCACTTTTCTATGGAAATTTCACTCTTTTACACAACTTCCTTTTTTCCTTTTTGGCTCAGTCTTCTGTCCTACCACTGCTGACTTCTTTTTCATCATGTGGCTCCACACCCTTATGCGAATATTCCTCTTCTGACAGTCAGCAATCCAACAACACCAATGATTGCCATCTTTGCACACGGATGCTTACGGATTTCTCCTTCTCACAATATATCAGCAAGTGACAGGCAGTGAATTGGGACATATGTGCAGCATTTAAGGTATTATAACCACACCTGTCCCAGCTGTAAGATCCAATGATTGACAGAACAGGGAAACGTTTGGCATACTTACCTTAATAAGAGATGAATGTGCACAGAAGCTGTCAGTGATAATTCATATATAAGCAGTTCACACAACTTAAATTTTTTTAGCACTTACATTAAAACTAACTTTCCTAGTGATTTCCCACAACAGTTCCTGAAGGGTTCTATGACTTTCCCATTCTTTCTTTTACTATGGTGGAAAGGTTTCTATGACTTCTGTTTCTTCCTTTGTTTTTCTCGTTCTTTTGTTATTCTTAGTTATATATACCACATATCAGTGAAATCGTATGTTCTCGACTTTTCTGTCTAAATAATTTGCTTAGTATTATAATCTCAAGATCCATCCATGATGTCAAAAATGGCACTAATTCATCTTTTCTTATGGCAAAATAGTATTCCATTGTGTATATATCCCACAATCTTTATCCAATCATCTCTAGAATGGTACTGGCAGAGAAACAGATGCACAGAACAATGTAACAGAATCGAGAACCCAGAAATGAACCCACATAAAACAATGTTAGACCAAGAAGCCAAAAACATACAGTGGCGAAAGACAGCCTCTTTAATAAATGGTGCTGCGAGTATTGGAAACCCACATGCATAAGAATGAACTGAGACAAATTCAGTGGCACATCGGTTAAGAATTGGCTTGAGACACCAGGTCTGAATAGCAGGATCCCGGTTTCGATCCCACATTAGGGCCAGTGATGCTGTCCCCTCTACAGCTACGATGATGAACAACAACTTGTCTTGGGCTGGGCTGCTGTGAGTCGCTAGCAATGGCATACACTGCAGTGGGGCTGGGTGGCAGATGGCGTGCACTTTCATGAGCTGCTGCTGTAAGCAGCCATCCAATGGACAGTGACTTATCTGACTCGGCAGAGAACAATGCAATGATAATACCAAGATGGGCCAGTGAAGCAACATCCTCAAAAACTAGACTGAAGAACCAAAGGACAGCAACTTGTCTGTTTCCCGATTCCTCAAAGCTGTTCTCCACCCCTAAATCCCCAACAAAATCTTGACCAAAAAAAAAAAGAATGAAATTAGACTTCTATCTGTCAACTGTGTACCAAGATTAATTCAAAATGGATCAAAGAACTAAACATAAGATTTGAAATAATAAACTGCATAGATGAGAACACAGGTACAAAACTTCTGGACCTTGGGCCATAAGAGGATTTTATGAATTTGAGTTCTAATATACTTTAGTGTCTAGACTTCCTAAATTTAAACAAAGACATCACTCTCTCCCAACTGACAGGTATGCAAACATTCAAATAAAATGCTGTCCTAGATATGTGGAGGCTGACTGATTTAGGCAATCTACTGCATATCCCAGAAAGCATTACAATGCTCTATGTATCGTATTATTAAATGAGGCCAAAGCATTACCACAAATAGTAAGAAATTAGATTCTTCCTTTCAATTCTGTAACACAACATCATTTTATGTTTAAAGCTGTATCAAAATTCTATTTTAAATGTTTATTGAACACACACACACACACACACACATTTTGCTGTATTTTATACAGACCTTGCTCCCTTAGTACTCACGAGATCAGTATATATCTTACGGAGAACTGCCAGCTTCTCTTCTGGAGTATAAAGAGTGCTTAAGGCTTGCATCAATAATACTTATTTTCCTGAGGATTCGTAAGATACAAGAAAATATACCACAAGATAAAGTTAATCCAATCGGTATATTGTATGTCTGATGTTCAGACATTCAGAACATAATTTAAGCCTATAATGTAATATAAAGAGTCACCTGCTAAATTAGAGAACCTATTTTGACATTGTGATTAGTGGTTCCCCACTCCCAAATTTCTACACTGACCGACTAGCCCTGCTAGGTTTTAGCTAACTAGCATTTAGATAATAAAAACAGTTACTGAACATTCAAAAATGCATGCCTAACCATGATTCCAAGATATTTTACAAAGGCCGTGAATGTTTTTAAAAGCTCCCTCCTCTCTGAGTTCAAAAAGCTGTTAAGCTATAACACACCATCTATATAAAATGCATATAAGAACCCCCATAACTCTATCATTTGGGTTATGACTCTTTTGTGATGCCTTTTAAGCATATTATGGTGTTAACCCAGTTTAGTGCCACGAATACAAAACAAAATAAAAAACTCAAATAAGCACATCCCTTGAGGCAGAGTTTTAAAAAAACGATTTTAATAACTGTGGCATGAATCAATCTGGCTAAAATGCTCACTCTACATTAGTAAGTCCCTGAAACCTGCCCCAACCAATATTCAGACAAGACAATTCCAGTGGCTTTTCCATACAAACAGCCAGCCATGACCCATGGTGCAGACCCTCCTAAAATCTTTCAAAGGTTTACAAAACCCAAACAAGCAGCACCTGGCCTCAGCCTCCCTCTTGGTGAGGAGCTCCAAACCACCACAAGCACCACCCAGTCTCTGTTGCAGCTTAGCCTCTCCCAGGCAACTCCGGGCCCAAGGGGTATCTGACATCTGTAGATCACTATGATCTGAGGGAGAAGATCAAGAAAGAGATGGGAAACTAAAAACAGTGGTAGCAAACACAAAAAAGAGCCCTTCAGGAATGAGGAACATGGCAAATAAAATCAAGACATTACAGGAAATCAATAGTAGATTAGATGAAGCACATGACTGAACCTGTGATTGAGAAGATAAGGCATCAAAAAGCAGCCAATCAGAATAGCATGAAGTAAAAAAAAAAAGAAAGAAAGAGAGGGAGAATAGTTCAACGGGTCACTGTAACAAAATCAAGTATCCATCCACATCATAGAGTAGAGATACCAGAAAGAGAAGTGAGAGATCAAAGGATCGAATACCTATTTGAAGAAATAATCACTGAAAATTCCTGAACCACGTGAAGGAAATAGACATTCATACAAGCCCTGGAGAACACAACATCCTGAACCAGCAGAACCCAAAGAAGACAACACCAACACACATCATAATGAAAACACCAAAGGTTAAAGACAAAGAACGAATCTGAAATGCAGCAACACAAAGTAGTTAGTTACTTACAAGGGAGCTCCCATAAGACAATCAGCTGATTTCTCAACAGAAACTTTACAGGACAGAGGGACTGGCAGGAAATATTCAAAGAGATGAAAAGCAACAATATACAACTAAGATTATTCTACCCAGCAAGGCTGTGATCTAAATCCAAGACCAACTAAAGAGCTTCTGATATAAGACAAAGGTTAAGGAGGGTATCATGAACAAACCTGTCTTACACAAATGTTAAATGGACTTTTTGAAGAAGAACAGGAAGAAAACAGAAGGTAGGGACGACAAGGGAGAGTAGGAGAAGGAACAGAAGATAAAAAATATGAGTAGATACATGGCAAAAGCTATATACCATCAACAATCATTTTAAATGGAAATGGATTAAATGCTCCAATCAGAATACATTAGGCAGATGAATAGAGAAAAAAACAAGACCCTTACATAAACTGCTTATAAGAGACTCACTTCAGATCGAGACACACACAGACTGAAATGGAAAACTGGAAAAAGATAGTTCATGAAAATGTAAATGCACATACAAAAGTAAACTCGCATAGCAAAACATGTAACAGAGAAAATACACATTAAAACAAAGGCTATAACTAGAGACAAAGGAAGACCCAGTCATCCCACCTCTGGATATTGACCTAAAAAAAAACAAAATGTTATTCAAAGGGTCCTGTGTCTTTTAAATGTTTAATCAATGTGTTGTACACCTGAAATTAATTTTTAAAAATGTTTACTTCACAATAAAAAATATATAAAATGTTGTATGTCAACATTAATTCAAAATTTTTTAAAAAATTTGAGGAACAGGAAACATTTAACATTATATAAACTATCAGCATAACTCTGTACTACATAGGAGGGATGTTTGCTATTTTATTTAATAATTTTCATTTTTTAATGTGTCAAAGAGAAGCCATATGCTGAGATCGGTGAGGAAAAATGATGTTTCAAGATAAGTGAGAATGTTTTGTGTCTGGCTCTTGGAGTGGGTATCCATTTATTTCCAAAAATGCTCATTCTTCTATGCGAGACAATGTGTTCATTAAAATCTGAAGAACGCTGTGATATTTGGTATGCGTTATCCACTCCTGTGGGTCAGGGGAGGGAGGAACAAGTTGACTTCACAAAGAATACATTCCTATGCACATAAAGCTTTACACAATTACTGCACATGTAGAAATAACAGTAAAGCTTACTGCAATTTTATGAAGATTTTAAACTATAGCTATTTTAAAGTACACAGTTTGAACCTGCAGCTATATTTTATACACACACTGCTGGGGCTATTGTTTCTGAAAGTATTTGTCTTATTTCAAGAAGATTCTAAAATTCTTTTTATTATTTCTGTAAATTTTAAAGTCTTCAAGGATAGCATAAAATGGATAGAGAAAAAAATCCCAGTTGCAAACACGTACAGAAGTCACTCACATCACACAACGGAAATGTTATATATAACATGATGAAAATCAGAGAAACAATCAGTGAGGCAAACGAAGCGTTTCAGATTCATTCATGAAATACAACACATCACATGCTTAGGGGAAACTGTCAAAAACAGCACAGCAGAAGCATGGAAATCATGTCCTGAAATCCGGTCTAATTAACCCACGTTCTAGACAACAGGTAACATACATCACTTCCAAATTCAGTGAATATTCTTTAAATAAACTGAGCAAATAAACGGCTTTAAAGGTAGTTAATGGTTCGATTATGTAAAGGACCAAACGCAAGGCAAATCAAAGACCACTTCTATCAAACTGGCCACAAATGTTTTCAGGGAAAACAATTCTTGATTATACAGAAAGAAATATTGAAAGGATCTGTACCTAAACTTCCTCCTCTGCTGCTTTTCCATATAATTGCAGCAGACCAAAGAAGACAGATGTCTTAGCTAAACAGCACATACCTCAGAATTGGCCACCTTCCATAATCAAGTGCTGTGTTAAATATAAGTATGGTGAGTATGCATGTGAAAGGGCCCCAGAATTTAGCATGGAGTAATTACCTATGTTTTTTAACTTTGTTCTTCTTCTGCTCTGAGTCTTGTTGACTATTAGAGAGATCCATTCCATCTTGCCCAGCAGGTTCCTCGCCTGACCCATGGGTGCAGTACACGGGGACCACTAAACTCCTGTTCTTTGTTATAAGACTATTGCCTCCAGCCTCTTCCACTGAATGTTTGTTACTTTTGCCACCAGGATTTGAGTCATGATGTTGAAGACCATCCTTTGACTGGGATTCACACAGCGTATTTGATTTTACTCCTATCCGGCAAGTGCTGGATTCTTCCATTGTACCAATCACAAGCTTCAGGAAATGAGAAAAAAAAATACAGAGGAAGAGGTGAAGTCAAATATAATCAGGGGACAAAAACCACACGTTACAGAAAATAAATTTCCCAACACACTTTGCTTGGTTAAATGTCCTGTTTTAAAAACTTTTGTATATGGTACAATGAATAAGCATGTCATCATTTGAGAGGTCCCCACCCCTCCTTCATACTTGTTTGTAGAACAGTGATGCTTTCTTTTAACCAAAGGAGGGAAAAGAACAAGAAACACTGCAGTAATTGTGGATTAGGGAACGCCAAGGCTCTGTGATCCTTCAACAATTAATTATTGTATCAGAATTGACTCCTGTAGAACTCTTTGGTCTCTTCTAAAAAACTTACAACATGAATTAAAATGTACAGCCCCAATGAAAAGCTTAGCGAATAAATAAAAGATGCTTTCCAAGAGGAGAGCACTGTGTGATTTCAAGCTTCCTGCCTGCCATTCCCCACACTAGTTCAACAGTGTCCAAAAGAACAGCAGTCCAAACTACCACTGCAGGTATCAGTGCCCAAGGAGATAACACAGGCTTTATTTTGAAAGGCCTATGTCCCTTTAAAGGTTTCTCGTAGCTCTCTTAGAAACCTGTACACGAGTCAGCTTTCCTGTTATCCTTTTGAGAGCAGCACTGGTTGCTTTAGATAAAATCAGTACAGGCACAAAGATGGACTCCAGAAATGCATAAGGGACAACAACCAGGAAAAAACAAACAAATAACAACAAGAACATAAAAAATAAACGGAAAAATTCCTCACAAAACAGACACTGTAAGAGGAGATGAATACAGACTTTTATAAAAAAAAATTCTTTACTTGTGTTGTATAATGTTGTATGCCAACAATAATTGAATACAGACTTTGGAAAGTTACCACACAAGACTAATCTTTCAGCGATACCTTCAAGCCCAAGTGAAAGCTAATATTTCAAGGAAAACAGCCTGGCCCTGCATTCTAAACTGTACAAAAGCAGAAGAGAAAACATGTCTTGTGTATGGATATGACCAATTCTGTCTCTTCACATCTACTGATGTCTCCCTGGGTAGCCTGTGTGTACCCTGACTTTAGCCACCCTAAGAAGAAACATGGCTTCGGCTGGGGCCATGGTCTACCCATGCCCAAATAAAACCAAAGGCCAAACACACACATCCTAGTATGCTGGGGGAACTGTGGGGAACAGTGGGATTCCAGTTTTATGACTCTGTTGGAAACAGGTACCCAAATCACTGTGCCACGTGTTTCGGTGAGGATGAGAAGTTACTGAGTTTACCTGGTGGGGTTTGGGGTAGGATTCACAATAAGCAAAGGAATCTGGGCCAATCAGCTTTGTGCTGAATCAATATATTATTATTATTATTAATATTATTACCTGAATGTACAGTACAAATAGTATTGCATAAGAAGTGCAATTAGCTTGCCTTTACCATACACTGCGAGTTCTTCCATTGGGAAGAGCTGTAAATACAGTCCCTTTCAGGCTCACAACCCTGAATGACTCAAATCTATGATCAAGCGAAGCAAAGAGCAGCCTCTCACACTTCCCAGATACGTACCTTATCAAAAGTATCTTCCCTCTAGGCTCTTGCAAACACCAGAAACTTCATCCATGGAGCCCTCCTGCATCCCTAACCTGATATTCTCCTTTATTCATTTATTTTTTCATTTTATTTCTTTTTTGTGGGTAGTCAACTCAGTGCATAAAACTAATCTTGTAGGAAATGCCCAACAAGCCTCATCTGCCAAACTGAAATGGTACAGTCAAGAATTTAGATGCCAGCCCCAACAGCATCTCAACTCTTCACAGAAACTGTCTGCTATGGATTTGCACATCTGTTGTCTAAAGGAATGTCGCTGGCTCAGAGGGATTCACAGAGGCACTCCAAATGCCTGGGTCTGATTTACTAATGGTTCAGCTGACCTGGAGCCCAACGGTTTCTCATTGGCTGCCATCACTGTTCTGCCTCAGAACCACCTATGAAGAATCAACAGTAGGCATGACTGCTGTGATGGATGTGCAGGACTCAACTTCATTGCTCTGGAATACATTCTCCCACTTAAACCTTGTCAGAGCCTAGCTGTGTTGCCTACTCAGCAGGTTAAAGACCCTGCTCTTCAATACCACCAACAGGGCACATAAATCACAGCTACTAAATCAATCATCTAAGTTATTCACGCAGATACCCACACTCACAAAAAACAAGCTACTGATCAAGCCAGCATCATCCAAATGGCCACAAGTGCCAGCTGGATTGCAGTCATTGCAGTACGTGTAAATTATGGCTACATGTCCACCCTCACAGACTGGGGACAAAGTTATGGATTCTTCACTTTTATTTGGAGCCTACCACTGCAGGCTATACACGTGACATATTCTAAAAGTTGACCCAGCTCTTTCCAGGTTGAGAAGGGCTCTGACTCCACCTCATCAGGGAAGTATGAGTACATCTGAACTTTGAAACCTTCTCAAGGCTATTGGTCAGGGGCATCCAGCTTCTGATCATCTTTTCGGATTATGGAGTCCCTGCTCCACACCGTGAATCAGCTCACTGGCCACATCATTGTAGCCCTTGACATACACTAATGTTATGTCACCTTGGTAGATAATCCACAGACTGAAAACGGTACACATTTATCCAAAAGTCAGTAACATGTTGGGTGAAGGCCAACATACTCAGGCACCAGCCACACTCCCTGTCATCTACAGGTAGGATCTGGTGTTATCACGTGCTAGCCTTGACCCTCAAAAACTTACACTAGGCATTCCTGATATTGCCTGCCTCCCTTTGCTTTTTATCTAACCACCCCAGAAAGGCAAGTTGGGCCACAGAGGGTGACTGCCTCCGAGAGATACCAACCCACTTATTCTCTTTCTGGGCACTCCTCAGGACAAAAGCGCTGCAGGGTTATATGAAAACATTTTGATAAGTCAGCATTCAACTTCAGGAATATTCAAAGGACCTTGAACAAAGAAAGAGGTTGATGCTTCTTTCTATCCCCAACCGTGAAACCAAGTCAGCCCATGATACACATGCTTCAGACGCTAATGGGGCTGGAAAGGATTTAAGTTAGGTTCACTACCTGGACTCCCTGGTGAGACTGATAAGGTCCTAGATCACAAGAGAATGACATCCTGTTGAGTACACTGCCAACAGAATCTACTTGCGGTGACCCACACAGCTCCAACAAAACGACATATGGATCACCACAAGGTTTATAAAAATTCCCTCATCCTTCTAGCACCTCACAGCTCTGGGAAAAAAAGTTTACTGAGTGTAGGCAAAGATAGAACAAAGATGACATCTTGGCTACTGGAAATACCCTGGTGGCAGTAACATGCTAGACTGTAAGGAATATGAGGGAGGAAGAATCATTAGTCACATTTTGTCTTTCAAAACTTCCTCTGGAGACGTCCACATTAAATACAGAGATACATAGGTACATACACACATACATCCATACATGCCTACATACATAAAAATTTCCTAGTTCAGCCCTCTGAAACTGTTGCAAGCCTTTTTGGATTGAACAGTCTGCTGAATCTGCGCTGAAGCCAGACAGCACAGATAACAATTCGATTGCTCATCAAATGGGAAACAACAGTGGCTCTCCGAGCTCATGCATCTCCCAAATAAAACATTGTGAACATAAGGGAATGAACCGCATCCCCTCATTCTTCTATCTAGTCATTTCAAAGTCATTCCAGAGATAGATGAATGCTGTCTAGCTGGTGCCATGGACACACAGAATATACTGGACATGCTGAACCAGGCCGCCCTTCCAAAAGAATGGGGTTCAATTACTCAACAGGAAACCCCAAGACTTACTAGCTGGCTAGGGAGCCATGCTGTAAAGCGTTTTACAGCTTTGCCTACTTGGGAACACTAATGTGAGTAATACCTCAGGAGCTCCAACAATCTTTAACAACAATGTCTTTCCAGAGGTATCACATAAGCCCCTTCTTGCAGAGAAACCGGGTTATTTAACTTCATCCCTCCAGGAAACATTGTGTCTTCAACCATAGGGGTGATCATAACAGATCATCAAATGTTTAAGGAAACACACCCAGCAGCCACCCACACCTCAGACAACTGTGAAGTGCTCTCCAAAATGAAGCTACCTTTGGCTCTGTGGATGAATTTGCTAGAGTCACAAGTGACTCCCAGCTAATGTCCACACTGCAGGTAGCCAGTCCCACAACCAGAGTCATTCACTAACAAAAGGAAATATAAACATCTGTTCACAACGTGAATGCAAAACATTGACCATTTCAGGTTGAGTCTCAACTCTTTGGCTACATTTATTATTAATGATAAAATTGTCCTAGACTTCCTTCTTGTGGACCATTCACAAACACATCGTGGTGCACCTGGTTTCATAACTAAGGACAAGTGCAAAGTTAAATGCAGAGCCTTAAGCAACAAAGCCATTGTGCTCAGCTGGTTAGGTCCAAGATTCTGAGGGCAGGGTGGAAGTCAATCCTACAGCTTGGGGTCTTCCTGATGCTGGGAGACCTGTCAGAAATATCCCCTGAGATAAACTGACCAGGTCTGGTTCCAGCCTACATTGGTCAGATTAAATGCTGTGGCCAATGGTGTTGCAAACTCAAGAAAAATTTACCAGAAACCATGACAATGTCCATCCAGCCATGACAAACAAACAGTCTCAGAGATGAACTAACTTTAACAAGTCTGTCCAAGGACATGAACGAAATAAGTGGAAAAATGAGAATAAATTATCACCACCACCTTTAACAGTCCAAAGAGTAAGATCTTCCAAAGCAGTAATGGAGTTCAGATGGACGTTAAAATGGAGGCAACAGAACATTTTAGGGGTGACCGGGAATACTACTTGTTGACAGTCAATAAGACTTCAGAGTCACTGATGCAGTACATTAAAGTTCACACGGAGGTACTCAGAAGTACATAAGAGAGTAACCAGTGCTCCCATAAATATGAGAAAACCTGAGTTTCTCCACCAGTGAAGAAGCTAGGAACAAGCAACACAGTTTGAAAATACAGCTCATTATGAAGCAGTCTTGTTCAGTTGCACAATCTCCATAGGAGGACTGTAGAGACTAGCTGATTCTATATTAGCAGGTTCTAAAATGATAGCATATTCTATCACACTTAATGTTACCTTCTAAGATGACCAAAACTGATTTCTTTTCAGATCTAACACCTGTACCTATTTTATCTCTAAAATGGAAAGGGGCTACAATCACACCAAGCTCTAAGTGTAACTCAATGTTTATTTGCAATCTGAGAGAGTCACGTATAAGTCTAAACACTGATTTTGACAGGAAATGGTCAAGAAATCCAAAGATCTTAATGAACAGTGAAATATACAGAGGAGTAAGGGAAAGATCACTCTGTTAGCATCTTTAAGCCACAGACTCCTAAATGAAAATGGTCCTCAGCTTTTTAAGTGTTGGCTAAGCAAAACAACTCTGACCCCATTTTATAATGGCACCCTTCCCCAGCTTCATGTGGACCAATCAATCATGTTGCACCTTTAAGACATCAAGTCTTCCCTTTTCACTTGTCTTATTTACACAGACCACTTTAACGTTCATTAACACTATGTTGATGACTTCATTAAACTGAAGTCAAAATGGATCTCTCTGCTTGACACTTTAAACAACTGGCAGCATAATTCCACTCATCTTTGGAATTTTTCCAAGTTATATTGCACACATGTCCAGGTTACAATGGATTATCTGAAGGAAGTTACATTACAACACACCTCCTAATTCAAATATCTTAAAGTCCACTGAGGGCAAATGAATGAAACAAGAACTATGAGGCCTAGAAGGCTGCGTACTCATTTCTGATACCTAGTAATCACTGATCACTACTACACTTAATAATTTATTTTCATTTAGCCAACACTACTATTCATTTAGCCACCACTAATTTTTTGCTCAATTTCAACAAGGGGTTTATTTCTGACAATTACTATCCTCAAGAAAATTGCATTGAGAGAACATCAAACATATGGAACAGGTAATACACTGGGGGCCAAAGCAGCACAATCTTGCAATATACCAATTACCACCTGCTGTGTGGCCATGGGGAGAGATCAACCCCTATGCTGCATAATATGTAAACTGGGATGTACACTAATTACCTTCAAGAGTTGTAAGATGAGATATCATGAATATAAACCATTGCCCAACTGCAGAGTTACATATGATTGTGATCGAGTGCAGTTTACAAACTGCATGATATATTAAATTCCTATTAATGTAGTCACAGGTTACCACAAACCTAAGGAATCAAAAATCCACATTGTTATCATATACTTCTGGAGCTGAGAAGTCCTAAAGGGATCAACTGGGTCTTGTTCCTATTGGGGCTCTAGGGGAGAATTTGTTTCCTTGTCTTTTCCAGCTTCCAGAGGCCAAGTGCTTTCCTTGTCTCTACAACCATTATCATTCTTTTTTTTTGAGGGCAGTGTCACTGGCCTTCACATGTGGAACTGAAACCAGAGCCGCTGGCTTCCCAAGCCAGCACCCAGCCACTCTGAAACTCGGCCGGCCCTCCATTATCATTCTTTAACTCTGCTGCATAGCATTTTCATAGATTGGTCTCTTTGTGTTCCCACCATCTCTCCTCCTTCCCTCTTTGATTTCTGCCTCCATCATGACATCTCCTTTGCTCTGACCCGCCTGCTTTCCTATTATGAGTACTCATTTGGATACATGCAGGACAATATCTCCATTTCAAGATCCTAAAAAATCATACATAGGAAGTACCTTCTGCCTTGTCAGTAATACCACAGACTGTGGCATGGGAATATTGGTCAGGGGATTATTCTATGTACCACACACCATCACATCAATGTGATGGACGGTCCAATTCTTAAAGAAAAAAAATTCTAACCCACTGCTACAACATCTAGCAACTTCCCTACCAAACAATGTCAACCTGGCAATTAAATATATTACTTATGGAATATTGAAGGGAAAGCAGGGAGAGGGAAGGCCCCTCTTAGCACATTTCAAATATATCACATGGTATTCAAAGCAACACCCAAGACAATAAACATTAATAAAAATTATTCGGGTAGTACAGGGAGAACGCATTGGTCATTTGGTACATAAATCTTTTCCATCAAAATATTTACATAGGGATGAATGCCAACATAATTTCATCTAGAAAATTTTTCAGTTATGCATAAGGATAGAATCTCAGTGTCTACAGTTCTCTCTCGAATATGCTACCTTGGAAAAATTTAAACATAGTTGGTGAGCAATGCTATTGAACACTATATTTAAATCTTCATAACACTTGCCATTTTAAATAAGTCACATGCATTATATTTTCTGAAAGTGACTTACAATTACATTAGGATGAAAGAAAATCAAAGTGGAGGGTGAGAATAAAAGGAGGCAAATAATTTATTTGGGACATTTTCTTAAAACTTACTTAACATTCCATGAAGTAAGATCTGTGGTTTGCACTATCAATTATAGTGACACATTAAATATTGATAAACTTTGCTAAGAGCTATGTCACTTTAGCAAGTTTTACATGTTTATCACATTTCTTATCCAAATACAACTACTTAACTACTTATAAAGTTAAGCTTATACTGGACTGAAGGACAACACTGAAAATTGTATGTGTGTGTGGGTGTGTATATGTGTGGGAGGAGCACATATAAAAATAAAGTCCTACACCTAAGCAATGATTGAAGCGGCAAAAAAGGTCCAAATTAACTTTTATGCAATTTTGGATTCAAATCAAAATTAACAACAAGCAGGGGCTGTTTAACCAAGCAAGCAGCAGCTACATTGTAGTAAAAGAACATTGTTCCCTTTTAACTTACCTGCCTATTATTACCTGCCTACCCCCAGCTTGGAGGTGACTAGACTTTCTGGTGTGCTTCGCTGAAGCCAGAGGGGGTGACTACAGACCTTGTTCTTAGGAGCACTGGAGGTGGGTTTGGTCTATATGCAGCTCCCCAAGTGTCTCAGAGATACATTTTTGCAGCCTCAGAATGTTGTCAGGGCTGGTGTAGATGCTTGGTGTCAAATGTTGAAACACCAGCGAGGCTTGTTGGGCTATGAATAATACACAACACAGCAGCAGACAGAATCAAAAGCCTTAAAAAACGGGGTTGGAAAAGAAGATATTTGGAAGTCTAGGATTTTGAAAAGGCTCCAGGTATTTCTGTTAGTCTAGTAGACCATGCACATGTCCAGGACACGATCTGTGCTCAGAAAGTCCTCAGAAGACCAGAGCTGCATAGATAGCATCTGGGTGTACACAAGCCAGAGGACACACATACTAATGAAAATTTTAAATGACTCAGTTTTATAATTGGTTCAAGGAGATCCCAAATAAAGCTAATTTTACAAAGACTGAAGATTACTTGTTTGTTTGTTGTTTTGTTTTGTTGTTCCATGTTTCAAGGAAATGGCTTTCAGAAAACTATTGGGGTGTCAGAAAACTCATGACGTATTTTTTCTATGCTTTTCGTTGCAGAAATGCATCATGACTTTCCCAACAATTGAAGAGTTGACCTATGGGATAACAGAAGAGACTTCAGAGGACACACAGTACAAGGAATAAAGCTGTATTATAATTCAAATTCCACTCTCCACAGGTTCACTTTCTGCAGATTCAGGTACCTGAAGTCAACCTGGTCTGATCATATTAAACAGTAATTTCCAGAAAGAAACAGTTTGTAAGTTCACAACGTTTTATATTATACACCGTTCTGAGGAACATGATGAAACTCAAACCATCCTGCTCCATCCCTCCAAGCATGTGAGTCATCCTTTTGTGTTGTGTCCACTACCCACCCTATAAGTCACGAAGAAGCCCTTCAGTTATCACACTAACTCACAATATTGTAATGTTTTGGTCAAGTCATCCTTATTGTCTTTAACAGAATCCCCAAAGCACAAGAGTAGTGATGGCAACAATTTGGAAATGCCAAAGAGAGCCTGTGAAGTCAAAACCTCAAAGTTGAAATGCACGGTGATGGAAGGAGAAATGACTCTAGATGAACACACAATGTGATATAGAGATGATGTATTAAAGAACTGTACACCTTAATTCTATGTAATTTGACTAAAAATCGACACCTTGATAGACTTTAATTTTAAGAGAAAAGGAAAAAAGGAAAAAAGTTCTAT